>JAGVVM010003340.1:0-54497 GCA_019149425.1 Psidium friedrichsthalianum
CCCCCCAGCACCTATCTGAGCTTCTTGGACTTCTGTCGTTGCTCCACCATCGACTCACAACTCGTTCCACTCTCAAGTCTCGATTCCCATTCACCACCCATTTGTTCCCGAGGTTTCGAAAGTAGCAGATTCATGTACTCTGAGTTCAGATCTGTAGATGTGATGATGGGCGCGAAACACAACACGTGTGTACTTAAAATGTTTTTAGAATGCTCGATATTGGATCCCATCACTTGATGGATGCACTAGCTACGGTCATGAAGAAGCAGGTGGACGGTGAAGCGTATTTGAACCGGCTTTTTGCAGAAATCTTTGGGGCTGAATCAGCAATAGTACGCTCTCAATTCTTCTTAGGTACTCATGCTATCATGTGGGCACTCTTTGCCATTCTGAGGCCATTGGATGAGCTTTTGGCTGTTGCTGGGAGTTCCCTATGATACTTAGAAGAAGTTATTGGCAAGAGGATTCTTATGGTTTGGTTCGTCGAAAGATTTTGGGCGAAGTATTGGGAAGTGCCACTTGCTGAGGAGGTTGGACTTAACTGGAATTCACTTTCTAGAGCTGTGGAATCTCATATAAAATGTACATTGATATAGAGGTCTTGTGGTTATTCATGGCGTAGGAGCTTAAGTGCCAAGGACATAGGCAGGGCAATTTCGAACGCCACATCTGGAGATCTCATGAGCAAATTCAATTCTTGGTGGACTAAGGTTGCATCAGCCCCTTTGTGATCTTTTGGTTTATCCTGACCCTCGGATAGTGACTGTGAACTTGAGGGGCTCAAGAACATGCTGAAAGTGGGAAGGCAGAATTCAAGAAGCAAGAAATCTTGTCAAAAAGGCTGCTGGTTGTGGATACGAGCCTTGCAACTCAATTCTATTTAAAATTGTTTGTGCATATCGTGAGAAGAAAGACTTTGAAGATCTACTTATTTTCTTTATTGAAGTGAACTGTGCACTGGATGTTCAAGCTAGCAATAAATTGAAGCTAAGTACTGTTTTTATTGTTCTGGTTTTAGATGCAAATTAGCACATATTTTCTACACTGACTTTCACTATGTTTTATGTTGGGCAGCAGCTTCGTATTAGCAGCAAATGATCAATGAAGTAAAAAGACGAAGCAATGCTAAAAGTGGCCATCCAGGCTTTGTCACTCGAGGATGGCACGAGAGTTGAATTTTTGAGAATTTCGTTGTCTAAATGGATTGATTTAAATTTCAACTATGTCATGCCGTGTTTATTTATTATAATTTTTTTTGTATTTTTTCTTAAAAGTTCCGAACTCCAGATTGCAGTAGGCTCTGCTCCATACTTGGTGATGTGAAGATATCCTATATTTATCTCTTGTATTTTGATTTTCGCATTATCAAACCCCAAAATTGGTAGGTCGAGCCACCTACTGGAGGTCACAACACTGCACAGAAATCGTTAACTCACTCTCTATTTTCGGCTTTAGGGAATTTAATGCTTATCTTTATTTATTGTAATTTTCTGCATTTATCACTAAAAGATCCGAACCCCAGATCGCGATAGGCTTTGCCCCCTACTTGGTGGTGTAAAGATCTCATGTATTTCATTTTTTGTATTTTGATTTCTGCATTATCAAACCCTAGAATTGGTGGTCGAGCCACCTGCTAGAGGTCATAACACTGCACAGAAGTGGTTAACTCACTCTTCTTTCCATTTCAGGAAATTTTAATGCTTATTTTTATTTATTGTAATTTTCTGCATTTTTCGCTTAAAAGATCCGAATTCCAGACTACGGTAGGCTCTGCCTCCTACTTGGTGGTATAAAGATCTCTTGTATTCCATCTCTTATATTTTGATTTTCGTATTATCAAACCCAGAATTGATCGGTTGAGCCACTTGTCGATTGAGCCACTTGTTGGAGATCGTAACACTGCACAAAAGTCAAATTTTTCTTCTATGTTCACATGCCGTATTTTGTGTCATGTCATTTTTTGCCACGTCATTTTGTGTCATGTTATTTGAATTCTTTTAAATTTGCATTTAATTTATGCCATTGCATTTTAGAGTAATTTTATGCATCGCATATAGTAAAATTTTCATGCATTCATAAAAGAAAGAATGAAAGCTAACAAAAAAAAATATATATATATTATATATTGTGTAGCGCGTGTTCCCTGAGCTTACTTGGTTTCTGGATGTTCAATTAATTATTTGTGTACCCGCATGATAACCTTTGTTAGTACCTTAGGTTAAATCGATCAATGCTGCCTTCTCAAATAATTTTTCATGAAATAAAATGGTACTGAAAAGGCGTTAGAGTAGCCTAGCGTAATCAAGTTCTTGGACTTTGAATCTTTGGTTTGTAGAAGTAATTTAGTTCTCCGCTAATTTACTTAGGTTTCTAATCGACCTACCAAGAACGATTAGTGGCGACTCTAAATTGAATAAATTTTGCATGAAAAGAACTTAAGTTGTGATTCGGTAGGACTCGGGAGGGTCTGAATTAGGTTAGTCAATTAACCTGATTATCTGTTAACTTAAAAAATCACCAATAGAATTTTTTAGGTCACGACAACCCTGAACAAAAATTGACAGGACCAAAACTAGTGCAAATTACAACTGATGTGGTAAAAGTAGTAAGAGAATGACTTAAAATGACACAAAGTTAACAGAAAAGTTATGCAGATAAACGTTGATGTCCCTTGGAATTCAAGGTAGGTGAACATATCTTTCTAAATATATCACCTATGAAAGGAGTCTTGAGATTCAGAAAGAAAGGAAAACTAAGCCAGAAAGGAAACTAAGCCCGAGGTTTATTGGATCTTTTGAAATTCTTGAACAGATTGGAGAATTGGTGGTGTCGGTTGGTATTATCGCTAACTAACATACATGACTTTTTTCATGTATCCAGTTGAGAAAGTATCAGGCTACCTATCACATGTTTTGGACTTTGAAACAATTGAAGTGAATGGAAGGATCCAGTATACACAGAAACGAAGGAAAAGTTTGGATCGAAAGGAGCAAGTCCTCCGGAATAAAACCATTCCTATCGTCAAAGTGTTATGACAATATCATGACATGGAAGAGGCAACATGGGAGAGCGAGAAAATGATGAGACATAGGTATCCTCACTTATTTGAAGGAGGGGATAGATTCTAAATTTTGAGGATGAAATTTCTTGAGATTGGGAGAATTGTGATAGCCTGATTTTGTCCGTCTAATTAGCAAGTAAAGTGGATTATGTAATGAAATTTATGTTGAAATATAAGATTATCTGATATTAAGTGAAATGTGGTTTGATGCTCGACATATGGTTTGACTTATTGACATCAGTGTGAGGTTTTTGATCCAATTGCGTTAGTCCCAAATTTTGAGCACAAAGGACCCCAAGGCCCATGACCGAACCCCTCCCCTATGTAATCTCCTCCCCCCCCCCCCCACCCCCCCCCCAACCAATGTGCGGCTCCTTTGTCCACCCCGATGTCACTGCTCCTGGCTGAGCTCAAGCTCAGTGACGGCCCTGATGCCCTCACGAGCTCAGCCCCTTTGTCAACTATTCAAAGCCTCGCCCTCTCGTCCTTGGACCAGCGACACCATAACAGAAGAGGGAGTTGGCCCGAGCTCGTTTCTTCGTCGTTTTTGCTCCATCTCTTCGTACATGCTCCAAGGAAAGTGAAGCCTCCAACTCCTCCGCTTACTTGTTAATTTGTCTTTTGATTGAGTGTAGCACAATGGTTTGGGTTATGAATATGCTCGAGTGAAGTTCAGCTTGCATGTGTTCAGAAATGAGTTTGCATGTTAGATCTATTGCTTGAATAAGAGTCCTTTGAGTTTGAGCAAGATCAATCTGTGGGTTGATCGTGTTGATTTTCGTTGAATGGACGTGATTTGAGTCGCTTGTTTTGTGGGTCTTGGCCGTGACCTTATTTGTTTGTGAGAATTGGAAGTGGGCTTCGGCCGCTGTGCTTTGAGTCGACGTGGAAGTATAGTGTCTCATAGTCATGGAACATTCTATGAGGTGTTGGATTACATTCTGCATCTAAGTATCCAAGAATAAGTTGTGTCTTTGCATTGAGAAATGAGCGGTCACGTATGTATGATGAATTGTCTTGTTCGATGCATGTGGGATTGTACATTGTATATTGGTGTCTTGTTTGCGTCTGAGATTGAGAACAGTAAATGATGATGAATATCCGTCAGCCTATGTCCCAACGAGGATGATTGATACCTATATGTGTCCGAATGATACCCAGTGGGAGCCAAAGGAAAATCAGGAAGTCCACACCCTATGTCCTGTTGGAATACCTGAGGCCTATGTCCCTCAGAAGCCATGAAATAAGGGAGTTAGCCATGGTCGGTGTTTCATGACGAAAAGCTGAAGTGTTTATCCCTCATACTATGTCCTTCAGAGACAAAATTGAGGCCCGTATCCTCAAGAAACCATGGGACTGCGACCCATGAAAACTAGTATGAAAGTGAAAACTGAAAAGTAAATATGTGGTCTTTCGCATACTCATGCGTATGTGAGGTTAATTGTATGATGGTGGAGTCGCCAATGGGTCATACCTTGCTTGTCTTTGATGTCGAGTCCTTTTGATGTGAGTGATGGATTGATGGTTAGTTGTTGAGTTAGTTGTTTCACTAGCTGAGCTATTAGCTTACTCTTGTTGTTAAATTATTTTTCAGACTAGCTAGGTATGTCGATTCCTCCCGTCATTTTCACCCTTAGCTATAGTGCCACCAGTTGACTTTGTTCACTCGTGGGAAGACTACCATGATCTCGAGTTTCTATTGGAGCATTTTCGTGTGTTGGTTTTAGTTATGCGGGTAGATGTAGGTTTGCCGAAGATACTTATCCCGCTACATTTTGTGTTATTGTTTATGAGAAATGCATCTAGCCATCTGACTAGACTAATTGCCTTTTATGCCCTTTGATGACAATAGCAAAGATGATACTAGTGTAGAAGAGCGATGGTGACTGTGGGTAGCGAATGGCTAGTGTATAGGCAAGTTTTGAGGAGGAAGTATGGCTGACACTTTTTGGGTATTGTCGTTGTATTGTTATGTTATGGATGGGGGAGGTGGGGATGGAGGATCGTGTGGTTGTAGTATGGAGGAAGAAGTTATGTTTGTTTACATCCCAACTATTTTTCATACGACCTGACATATGAACTACTGTTATAATATGTATATGTATATAAGCATGTGAAATCAGGTGTTTCTAACATGTGTTTGGATAATGTTACCGCTTGACAGATATGTGTGGTAAAACATCTAAAGGCTATACCCTTAAAACGTGTGTGCTAGGTCTTGTCTGTTGATTTGTTGTCTAGTGAAGTATCCCCATAGCATTTCTTGCACGTGCTCTCTATTATATGCTATTAATATCATATAAAAGCAGAGCTCGTTAATAAGTGGCGTGCCTAGGACGTCACACTTAACCTCACTAGATCACCTGAGGGCATTAAGGGCAGGGTCGAGCTTGTCGTAGCTAGGCGAGGCCGAGTCTACTATGCAACGGTGGTGAGGCTCGGCCTTAGCAAGGCCAACCTCACCTTCGACAGCTCTGTCCTCTGGCTAGTCACCAATCTAGGACTAGAAGAAGAAGAAGGGAAGGGAAAAAAAGAATAAAAAAATAAAAAAAATAAAACATCCGTCATATTACTGTTAGCAGGCTAAAATTGACCTAAAGAACTAAATTGGCACAAAAAAAAATTAGGATTGAATTGTCACAATTGCAATATGTTTATGATTTTTCCGACAAAAAAAGTTTACGATAGGATTGGAACATGACAAAAAGTTGAGGGCTTTTACTGGACAAAAAAAAAAGTTTGTGGTAGCATTGGGATTGAACGTAATTTAGAGGTTTTTTATGAGAGAAAAGGTAAAATTGGGATAATAGTTAAGGTTCGAGATTTTTTAGGGTATTATAACTAAAATGGTGAGGATATGATAAAAAGTGAAAGACTACAAATGATGGTGAGGAATGAATGACAAAAACCCGATAACGAGCCACGATAAGATCCAAGCATAGTTAGGATGAATCTCCGCTCCCAAGAAAAAATAAAACCCGATCCGTTTCCAAGGATCCGCCTTTCATTTCAATGGTGAAAGCGTTTCCGCCTATCAAATTTGCCGATGACGAGTGTTTCGACAATTCGAGCGACGAAAGTACTGAAAAACTTATCTCGACTCACAAAAATAAAATTTATGGACGCTGAGTAAGATAGAACTATTTCAATAATGGGGCAAAACCATAGAAAGCCTTTGATCCTGGATAAATAATTCGATTGCTGACTCACTGAGTCCTTCACTTATTACATGTTTGATTGAATTACTATAGACTAAACTTAATTTTGACTAAATTACTGAATTACATGCTGATTTGTGCGCAGCTTGCACATCAAACTAATGTTGATTTGATGAATGGATGATGTATGGAGTGTTCTAACCATAAGACATGACCTCTCTTATCTGGCCCGTGTTCCGGAGAAAAATTAGTCAAGAATTTACTTGAAAACCCAAGCTTCGGAGTTCCAGCGTGATGGCTAGGCACTCGCCTGGAATCAGTCGGATGCCCGGCAAATGACCCCGAGAGCATGAACCCGAGTGCCCAGCCCAGCGTGGCCGGGCACTGGTCACCTTGCCCAGGCTTTCGTGCTCGGCTGCTCGGGCCCTTCAGAAGCTCCCTCGACGTATCCTCGGACCTATTCCTCATCTCCAGGCTCAACCCTACTCCGATTGTGGCTAGAAATTGACCCGCAAAACAACGCCAACGACCCATGACCCAGAAAAATCAGTCTAACGAGGTCATTCGCAATCAAGCCCTCGATCTGATGATCATAAAGTTCTCAATAGATTACTGTCCTGGGTCCAGGTAAGAACGTCTCTCCTACCTTATGACCTTGAATTTATGGGGTTCCTAATCAACTTTGGAAAAATGCTGATGTTGACTCCTAACATATAGGACCCCCGAAACTTATTCTCGAATGGGGACCCGGTTCGGATTTTGGAGGGTCCGGATATGCCCGGACCCGATTCTACCGAAAGGGAGCACAATTGCCGGACATTGCGAATCCAATGACATACCTATGAAACGGTTCTCCCACCCCACCTTCATTTCGATGCGTTAATTCATTTTTCCTTTTTTGTTTTTTCTTTTTGGTCGAAGAAGCGTTACTTCTTTGAATACTCAATCACTCCTGTTAGCCTCCCTTTAGCCTCCAAATAATCCTTAAAATTGAATCTCTTTCTAGTAGATTTGTCCGGATTCCTACTCCAATCTAATGCTAAAAGTCTTGATTCATTGGCATTCACCATAACATTTACTTGCTGTTGAGCAAGCGGCGGCGCACTTCTCCATTGTGCATTATCTTGTGTGATGACTATAGCATAAAGGATCCTTTTAAATGCTTAGCTTTTGAAATTCTCGTGTTAACTGTATTGCATACTAAATTTGGGACAATGCCTGAAAAAAAAAAGTCAACTTTAGCATTTGTCTCAATTATATTTAAATTTTTTGTCTCATAAAAAAAACTCGAACTTTTACTTTTGTCCCAATTCTACCGGCCTAATACGCAAAAACTCCATTAACTTTAGTATCTATCCTAATTATATCAACACTTTTTTGGTCTCATAAAAAATCCCAACTTTTACTTTGGTCTCTCACCACTGTTAGCCTTCCATTCATAATCACCATTAGTTAATCATACGTTGCATTTTCACGTCGTTAATGAATTATATCTCAGCAAAGTTGACATGAAAAAATCCCTCAACTTCTCTTCTGTTGTCTGTTTCCCCTATACAATGCCAAGAGATATAGAGCCACTCAAGACGATGTGTTTCGAATTCTCCTCGGCACTCAATAGCCTAAAGAATGGGTGGAAATAGTAAGTTTGATGATCTGATTATTTGGATGAACGATCTCAAATCTTATCTTGTATTAAACCTGTTGTTTCCTAATTTTGAAATTTGTTGGTAAGTTCGGCAAGAAAATCCAAGTTACGTAGGATTAACAAATGGTGATTATGGACGGATAGCTAACAATGGTAGAATTGAGATATAAATAAAAGTTATGGTTTAAAAGTTTGGATATATTGGGGCATATACCAAAGTTGGGAGTTTTTTGGGATATAGAGCGGTAAAATTGAGAAAAAAAAAAAGTTAAAAGTTGGAGGTTTTTATGAGACAAAACTTTGTTTTGGGATATAATTGGGATAAATGCTAAAATTAGAGTTTTTTTAGGTATTAGGCCCATTTAAATTTGAATGTACTTTCCAACGGACTTTTATTTGTCTTGCTTCACATGTGCAGTTCCAATGTTCGAATTTTGCATTCGATGTTCGAATCTTACTCGGCACTTTTCAGGGGGTCATGCTTCGAATGTATACGTATATAGAACGCATCAGTGCTTTAAAGTTGGTGATTTTTGCCTTTAACGAAAAGGTGGACTTACTCTAGTGGAGGAGAAATTAAACTTGCCGAGGAATAAAGATGTGATTGCAAACTTGGTAGGAATCAAATTCAAGAGTTGCAATTCAAATTGTGAACCAGACCAAAAAATGTTCTCTACTTTTCCTTATCATTATACTCGGAGAATCGGCCGACCTCTCCTTTATATCATAGATGCTTGCGTCAATCATGAACGATTCGTCGAGTGGGTTCGCACCTTTCGGACGACAAATACTGTTGCGCGGAACAAGCGATCGAACGAAAAAAATAGACAGAACAAGAAAATAAATCGGACACCAGATTTACGTGGTTCGGTCGTAGAGACCTACGTCCACGGGGAGAGCAGCAACGAATTCCACTATAGATCAAGCGATACACGGAGATTACAAATCACTCGAGTCACTCAAACACTCTCAGTGTTTCCCAAGCCCCAATTACATCAAATAACCCACAAGTATTTAGCCCCACAATTCCTCGCGAAATAATCTCTCAATCTCACAAAAAGAATTGTACATAAATTCTTACCACAAGAATTTCTCGACTAGAACACAAAAGTTATTGATGTAATTCTTCCGGAGAAATCCACGTCAAGCACTCGCATAACAACGGCACTTCAGACTTCTCCCTGGACTTGATATCACGAGTAAAGCCTTTGCACAGTAACAGCACTTTCCTTTAAGCACTCATGGCATCACTTGCATCACATCTGCAAGGCTCACTCTCCAACCCTTGAGTACAATATTATATATATGCATGAAGTCCTCGTTTGACTTGTCAAGGAAGAAAACCCACACTTTTCCCTTTTGTTTATTTTCTTTGACCAAGTCAAAATCCAAAATCCTTATTGGATTTTCCAGCTTCAAACAAACGTAGGCTCCAGCTATCACTAGGAAAGTAGATATTCTCCAACTTCGCATATCACCGAACAGGATATATGTTTCCATAGTGCATAGTTATTGGTATCCACAAATATTCAAATTTCGGACTTTCTTAAACCAACATGATATTAATCAAAACAAGAAATATCCAATTTGAAATATTCGAATTTTCGCTTCGGGCTCAAATTCGAGACATATTTTCAACAATCTCCACCTTGGCTCGACGTTTGAGTCAAGTCACAATCGCTTCGCTAATAAATCAAATTTTGCTACTACTCTCCCAACAGCCCCAATGGGCTCAACCGCCACAGATATCATCCAAGTCCAAGCCGCGCTTGAACTTCGCTATAATCGAGGACCGCATCAGAACACCAACTGCACATGCACCTTTAACTGCTTCACAAGGACTGTCTGACATAACCTCCTCTACCACAGATAAAACAAAACCATTGTTGCATCCATATCTGTCAGGAGATCGAACACGTACCTTGTCAATATCAGCAATTACGGCAACTGTTGGCTCTACAAGCTCCACCTCGCTACAAACACCATCTGTATCGATTACTGCGCTAATATCCGCTACCTTAGGAGTTTCTGGTTGCAACTCCACCTCAAGCTGAACACCGTCTAGATCCGTATGAACACTACAATAATCACTCCTAGCCAGAAGTATTGAAGACTCGTCAAATGTAACTTCTCTGCTGATAACAGGTGAATTTAATTCCGGGCACCACAACCGATAACTGCGTTCACCTTGTGCATAGCCTAGGAACATGCACTTTCTTACCCTTCCATCGAGCTTACCATCACTAACTCGAACATAACATGGGCAACCAAATATTCTAAGAACAGAATAATCAGCAACGTTACCTGACCACACTTCTTCGGGAGTCCGATATTCAATCGGAGTCGATGGAGATCTATTCATCAGGTAGCTCGCCATACTAAGCGCATCCGCTAGGAATCTCCTAGCCATACCAGCACTAGAGAGCATTTTATGGGCCGTCTCTAGTAATGTTCTGCTCATCAACTCTGCAACACGTGGTGGTTCATTAGCACTAGTGCGGTGTCTCACTATGCCTTCCTTCATGCAGAATTCGTTCAACAGCTCCGAGCAAAACTCCATGCTTTTGTCAGTCCGCACCTGCTTAATCCTTTTACCAGTCTCCTTTTCGATCAAAGCTATCAACTGCCTGATCCTGACAACAGCATCAAACTTGTGCCTAAGCACAAACACCCAGGTCTTTCTCGAGTAGTCATCCACAACTGTTAGCATAAATCTGGTACTCTTCCTTGAAGGTAACCGCGACAACCTGCAAACATCAAAGTGAAGTAATTCTGCAATTTCCGTGGTTTCTTTGACAGTCGCACTAAACTGCACTTTCCGCCGTTGATCTAAATCACAGCTCCTGCATACATTTAGTTCGTCAGCAACATAACCACATAATAAATTTCTTTCACTCAGAACCTTTAGGCTTATCTCGCTAATGTGCCCTAAACGCATATGCCACAATTCAGACTCTCGAACAGATGCATTTGACGTCTCCGCAGCAAAATCTGTCACTGTCTCACCTTGAAGCTTATACAGGCTATTATGCTTGATTACTCTCATTATTACTAAAGCACCTCGAATAATTTTCAGAACTCCACATTCTGAAGAATACCGATACCCAGCTGAATCCAGGGCACTCAAGGAAATCAGATTTTTCTTCAACTCTGGAACATGCCTAACTCCAGTCAATGTCCTCACAATACCATCATGCATTCTGATTCTAACATCGCCAACACCTACAACATCGCATTCAGTGTTGTTCCCCAACTGCACTTTACTACTATCCATGCATTGATAAGTAATAAACCAGTTCCTGTTTGGTGTAGCATGAAAAGAACAACCAGAATCCATAATCCATCCATCAAACGACGAATCATCAGTGACAGACAAGACAAAATCAGCATTATCCGAATCACCATCTGCTATAGCTGCAACATCATCCGCAGATTCAACTCTAATTCCCTTACCCTTATCGTTTTTCAGCTTAAGGCAATCCCTTCTAAGATGTCCCCTCTTGCCACAGTTCCAACAAACAGCACCACCAGTCCTAGACTGACTGCGTCTATTCATGTTCATACTACTCCTGCTAACACGAGTACTAGCTCTTCCTCTATTTTCACCTACTAAAGCAGCAGATACAGATTCGCCAGATTCTTTTCTACGAATATCTTCACTCAGAATTAAATCTCGAATCCCATCAAAAGTTAAACTTATTGATCCAGAGGAATTACTAACAGCAGTAACAGTAGTATTCCAACTATCAGGCAATGAGGATAATAGAATCAAAGCACATACCTCATCTTCAAAGTCGATATCAACTGAACTCAATTGACTGATGATCACATTGAATTCATTGATATGATTAGTAACTGACGTACCTTCGCTCATCTTCAAATTAAACAGACGTCGCATCAAATAGACCTTGTTGATCGCAGAGGGCTTCTCGTACATGTCCGACAAGGCTTTCATCAGACCCGCAGTGGTCTTCTCCTTCACGATATTAAACGCGACATTACGAGCCAACGTCAACCGAATAACACCCATCGCTCGTCTATCCATCAATTCCCAATCAGCTTGCTTCATCGTCTCTGGTTTCTCCCCAGACAGGGGCAAGTGCAGCTTCATCTGATATAAATAGTCTTCAATCTGCATCTTCCAGAAACCAAAGTCCTTCCCCTCAAATCTGTCGATTTTCACTTTAACTTCTTCTGTCGCCATCGATTCGCTTCACTTTAGCCAAACCAAGCTCTGATACCAATTGTTGCGCGGAACAAGCGATCGAACGAAAAAATAGACAGAACAAGAAAATAAATCGGACACCAGATTTACGTGGTTCGGTCGTAGAGACCTACGTCCACGGGGAGAGCAGCAACGAATTCCACTATAGATCAAGCGATACACGGAGATTACAAATCACTCGAGTCACTCAAACACTCTCAGTGTTTCCCAAGCCCCAATTACATCAAATAACCCACAAGTATTTAGCCCCACAATTCCTCGCGAAATAATCTCTCAATCTCACAAAAAGAATTGTACATAAATTCTTACCACAAGAATTTCTCGACTAGAACACAAAAGTTATTGATGTAATTCTTCCGGAGAAATCCACGTCAAGCACTCGCATAACAACGGCACTTCAGACTTCTCCCTGGACTTGATATCACGAGTAAAGCCTTTGCACAGTAACAGCACTTTCCTTTAAGCACTCATGGCATCACTTGCATCACATCTGCAAGGCTCACTCTCCAACCCTTGAGTACAATATTATATATATGCATGAAGTCCTCGTTTGACTTGTCAAGGAAGAAAAACCCACACTTTTCCCTTTTGTTTATTTTCTTTGACCAAGTCAAAATCCAAAATCCTTATTGGATTTTCCAGCTTCAAACAAACGTAGGCTCCAGCTATCACTAGGAAAGTAGATATTCTCCAACTTCGCATATCACCGAACAGGATATATGTTTCCATAGTGCATAGTTATTGGTATCCACAAATATTCAAATTTCGGACTTTCTTAAACCAACATGATATTAATCAAAACAAGAAATATCCAATTTGAAATATTCGAATTTTCGCTTCGGGCTCAAATTCGAGACATATTTTCAACAAATACAATGTTAAGTCGCCATCTTTGTCACTTTTCTCACTCCTATAAGGAATAAAGTTAAAGCACGCCTCTTGAAGAAATCTCCACAAACAAATGTCCATAAAAGGGGAAACGTTGGAATGAAAGCCTCATATTTCTGACTGACATAAGCTTTCATAACTTCTTGATCTTCTTCATAGCTACTCCCTTAAAATGTTACAAAGATTCGGTCTTAATCTCCAATACTCTCTATCAAGAAAAACATCGTTAAAGCTAGGCAAACCGAGCCTATCCAAGGAAACTAGCCTGAGACCTGCCACCTCGCCGAGGCTTTATCGGCCTAACACTGAGGAAATGAGACGGGTGTTTGATAAGTTCGACACCAACAAAGATGGGAAGATCTCCAAGGAGGAGTACAAGTTGGCGATGGGGGTCCTGGGCCAGGGATCAGCGCTCACGAAGCGAACGAGACGTTCCAGGTGATGGATACCGATAAGGATGGGTTCGTGGACTTCAAAGAGTTTCTGGAGGTGCACGGGTCGGGAGGCGGGATAAAGAGCTGCGACATCGAGGGCGCGTTTCGAGCATATGACCTGGACGGGGACGGGAGGATCAGCGCGGAGGAGCTGTGGGAGGTGATGAGGAGCTTGGGCGAGAAGTGCAGCCTGGAGGCTTGCAAGAGGATGGTCGGGGCAGTGGACGCGGACGGGGATGGCTGCGTCAACATGGACGAGTTCATGAACATGATGACTCGTACCATGAAGCAGTGCTACTATGGCTAATTTGGTTGGAGATGATGAGCTGACGGTGCCGTCAGCTTTTCATCATGTACGGTGGCTTCTCCACCTTTAGCTCTCCCCTTTAAATGATATGATGTTACTGAAATAAGACCAACTCCCAACATGTGATATATGCATTGCACTGTTACCGAACAGTGCCGTCAAGCCAGTGATGCTCAATTTTACATGTTAGGTTCATGTGCGTCTGTCGTTTGGACTCAAGATGCCCATGATTGACCAATAAAATGTTCCCGTTTTTTTTTTTAAAGAAATGTTCCGGTTGATGCGGTGCTTTTTTTTAGCAGAAAAAATCGTGAGCATCGCGTTAACTTGCTGAAAAAGCTTTCATATATAGGAAAGTCGGATTAATCGTAAGTCATAAGTTAACCTTGAACTCATTGAACTTGAGGATTGACTCTCTCTCTCTCTTTCTTTTCTCAATAAAAAGGGGAGAGGAGCAATGACACTAGGTATTATCATAGGTAATGTCCGGATTGATTAGTTGTGGTCAGTATAGATTGTCCGGATTGAGTCATGATCAAAGCACTCCTGATCCAATGATATGAGATTGGTAGCAACCGAGATGAACTACGACTTTGTGTTGGGGTTTGTGGGAGTGAAGCCTAAAGCTACATAAACCAGCCCAGAGCTCTCATATGAGAAATAAAAAGAACTGTAAGCCATTCTTCTAGGTTGCAATTTGGCAGCTTCTTTTTTCGTTACACGAGATATTCAAACATATCTTCTACACGGTAAGGTTCGTTAAATGGGTTGAATCATGAGTCGCAACATTTGCCCACGGCCTAATCGCGTGTTTATTTCAATGGAAGAGCTTCTTACACATGAAGGAGCTTCCGCTAGTGGCAATCGAGCGAGAGAGAGAGAGAGAGAGAGAGGGGGGAGGGTCAGGATTGTTTAGACATAGATACGATAGTGAAGATATAAGAGTGAGTTTCTCTAATTGATCTTTTACATGATGGTGGCAGAAGGACACTTTTAGTGCTATAACTTTTCTACGGAGATCACTTTGGTGCTAAAAGTTTCAAACGGATCACTTTAGTGCCAAGTTTTTGAAAAAACGATCAGTTTAGTACCAATTCTGATTTGGTCTGTCGGATTTCTAACGTGGCCTTATTTTACTAATAAGTGAAGTGGCCGCGGGAGAGTCCAGTCAGCAGCTGAAGTCTTCACGACGTCGTTTTGCATATGGTTCTTCAAATAAGAACCCTAAATCAGCCGATTGAAGAGAAAAATCCCCAATTTAAAACCCTAAATCAACAGAACCTTGAGAAGACTGTGGAGGGCTTCACGAGCGGTTTCAGCAGCGTCTCAAACCCTAAATCAGCCAATTCAAGAAAATCTCCAATTTTAAAGGACAACCTCAATTTCGGTTGGCAAAAAAAAATGATAGATTGGAGTTCAAAATGGGGTGCTCCACAAGCAGCACCAGTGGCTTCAGTAGTGCCTCAAAACTTGACTCTAATTCTTCTCGAACCAAAGGTGAATATTATTGATATTGTGGGTTACTGAGTCCAATAAGAACATCTTGGACTAGGTTGAATCCAGGTAGACGATTCAATGGATGCGCTAGATATAAAGAGGGCTTCAAGTGCAAATATTTCAAATGAGTTGATTTAAAATTCTCCGGACGAGCAACTGAGGTGATATTGGAGTTTCTTGAAGGACGATATCAACCTTTACCTACATTAGTGGATGAGTTGGATGATGTTGATGTTTAGTCAATGCAAGCTGAAAAATAAGGCTTTAGCATCTTTGGCCAACCATTTAAAGAAAGAAGTTGCAAGCATGAAAATTGAAAGAATTTGTTTTCGAGCATTGATTATCTTGTTGTTCTGTTAAGTAGCATTTTTCATGGGCAAATGTAAAGGGAACGGTGACGGTGAGAATATGTTTCTCAGTCTACCATAGTGGAAGATGAATGAAACATGTAATTGTGAAAAGCGATTTGTAGTTGTGTTGCTGGTTTGATATTTCCCTAATTTTTGTATGGAATAAGAGTTTCCTATTGAAGTCAAGGTTGGTATTCAGTGCCAATCGTGCTTTAAAAAATAATACTTCAGTGCCAATTTTTGACTGAAGTGATCACTTTAGTGCCAAGTTTTTGTCAAAAATGATTACTTTAGTGCCAAGTTTTAGTGAAAATGGCCATTTCAATGCCAGTATTGGTTACAAAATGACCAACTTAGTGCTAGTTGAGTCTAGTTGCATCTGCTGGTGCTAGGAGATTACACCTACTGTTGTAGCAATTGCTAGTGCACCAGCAGCTTACACGAGCTGCAATAGTAGATGGTACCAGCAGCTTGCAAGCTGCACCACTACACCAACAACTTGCACAAATAAAACTCCAGCACTTCAGCAATATCAACCAACGACATAACACAGCAACCTCACATCAACCAAGAACAACACAACAACAAAAAAGTAATCTACATATACAAATTTCATTGCCATTGACAACTGATCCTTCACAAATAAGAACATCAATCAGTCATGATATCCACTGTCATTCACCTCCTGTCAAACATGTCAAAAACCAAAAAAAAAAAAAGATATAACAACATTAAACTCAGTCAATTTCACGGCCCCCCAGTTTTTTTCCTTTCGATGACTTTTTCACTTGATTCATGATCCTTGCACTCTTTCTAATCCATCGGCCAGGTTCTTGAGTTGGGCTTACAAGTGTTTCATCATCGTTATGTGCAGATTATTTAATTGGTGTAGATACTTCAATTGCCCTTGTTGTTCCATGCGCATTCTTCGCACGAGCTCTGGTAATTGGTGGCTGTTTTGGAGCTACAACAGCTTTTTTCTTCTTTGGAGCACTCTTCCTTGGCATAGCACTGGACTCTTGGGTTAGGTCGCGTTTAGCGATAAGAATCTCGGTACTCAGCCCAAGTTACAACAAGAATACATGGTCAGCGATATGAAATGCAATAATTGAAATACACGAGCCCTACAAAACTTATATTTAAAATAGTCATTCCAGTACATTTGTCTGTATAGATGCTATAACCGCATTGCCTCATCCTTTTTCCAAGAGCCCCACTTGTCCGTTGCGGTGCCTCGCTTTCAGCAACCTGAGTAGTCTCTATTCTTCTAACATAAGAAAGACGTAAAAAAATCACAAAGTCAAAGTGAAGTCCATTAAAAAAATAACACAAATAATTATACAACTTAATGGATATTTTTTTCTTCTCGTTTGTTCAACTATCGACTCAGTGCTTGGCCCTATAGATGTTGCTCTAGTAGGCCCATCACTTTCCCCAATAGTAGGCCCAACTGTTGGTCCTATAGCTGGCCCATCACTTTTCCCTTCAGTTGCAGCTGCCCCTATACTTGGTCCATCAGTAGGTTATTGTCGATATTGCTTCTTCAATTGATAACCTTTCTTATTGTACCCTTCTATATGGCAATAGAAGCACTTAATCTTTGTACCAACTCTGCTCATTCTCTTCGTTGAGACCTTCCCCGCGTCTATTCTTCATTTCTGTTTTAGCCTTCCTATTTGTTGACACTTGATTTTTGGCCAATTTTAATTTCAAAAATTTCTAGAAAATCTATAAAAATTCATAAAATTGAAAAATTGACTTTGGGGACCTTGGTTTGGCCTAGGAAATCAATTTTGAGCAAAAATAATTTTCCATATTTGTCGTATTTTTCTGCATTTTATTTTCAAAATTCGTAAAAAAAACAATAAAAAATGAGAAAATTGAAAAATCAACTTTGGGGACCTCAGCCAAGCTTAGGGAACCAATTTTGACCAAAAAAAATAATTTTTCTTATTTTTTGCATTTTTAATATTTTTCAGAAATTAGAAAAATACCAAAAAATAGAATTTGAGGCCAGAAATTACAAAAAAAACATTCAATATTTTTAATTTAATTTTCCTTTCATTTTGACTGAATAAATTTTGAAAAATTTAATCTGTGACTTAGGTTTTCTTTATTAATTTCATTTTTTTATTATTTAAATAATTTCTAGAAATTCCATTTTAGCTCTGTAATTTTCCAAATTTGCATTTTAGAGTCCTGTCATCCTCCTCTATTTTTCAAAATTAAAATCCAGTCCAAAAGGCCTCAGAATTGTCCAATTTGCTAAAAAGGACCAGAATGCAATTTTTTGATTTTTCAAATTAGTCCCTAAAATCACTAAAAATGCAATTAAAAAATTTTCTAGGGATTGAATTGAAAATCGGGGCATGTCACCCCTTAGTTTTTGGCCTTCTGAATCCATTGGGGGTGTCAATTTTTGCAGAAAAGGCCCTTAAGAGTTTGGATTTTGCAAAATGGGTCTCCGGGTCAAATTCAAAAATTGGGGTTTCTCTATAAAATCTTCAAAAATTTCGAAAAGGAAACCACCTCTGGATAGAACTCATGCCCCTAAATTCGAATTTGACATAATTTTGAGAAATTGTGAAAGAATTAGGGTAATTTTCGATTTTTAATCGAATAGGGTCGACCGGGTTGAGTTGACCCGACCCGATCAACCCATTTGACCCGGTTGACTCAGAACCAAGTCTGTTCTCTTCTCTTCGTGCGCGCCTTGATTTTCAAAGCAAGTCTGTTGAAAAAATGAGTTGATTCGCAAAGATTTCTGGGAGATTGAAGGAGAGATTTGGAGATTTTCCGTTGATGGGATTTTTAGAAAAGATTTTGGGCGAGAGAGAGGATAAAAGGGGTTGGGTTTGGCCACGGGGGAGTTCAGGGAGGGAATTGTGAGTCTTGGTTCCGAGCGCCGGGGGGAATCAAAGCTGAAAATTGCTTCGGTGAGTTGGTTTAGAGCTCTGAAAGCCATTGCTCCGGCTCGGGAAGTTTGGGGATAGCCAGAAAGGTATTGCCATTTTTGAACTCGCCTCTGTGCATCCATGGCAATTACTCATTCGAGCCTTATCCTTCAAATTTTCGTATGCATTTCCATCCTTCGCCTTCCTAATCTCCTTTGCATTCCATTTTCCTTCGACTTTGCATAAATTCGCCGAATCGAGCCTCCAAATTTCCCGAATGCGCCTCAGCTCCGTCAGGAAAACCTGGCAATTTAGAGCTCGATCAGATGCAAGGTAAGTCTCCTGACCTTCTGCTTGTGCTCGTGTGTGGATAAATTGTATTGTTATGCTCTAGATTTTGAGATCGAGCCCCATGGTTGTCTTCTGTAATGCTTAAATTGCTAGGCTTTGCCGATAGATCCGCCGTTGGGTCTCGGATATGTTGATGCATAGTAGGAATGGAGTCGATTGCATCGGAAGTAAGCCATCGGGTTTGATTTCACCGTCGGATCCATCGCCGGCGAATGGCAGCCGTTCGTCCGATGTTAGCTCGAGGAAGAAGATGAGTCCAGTCAGCCGTTTGACCTGGTCAACGGCTGACGTGGCGCTGACGTGGAAACCCATGTCATCGCCACGTCAGCATGTTGACCTGGTCAACGCTGACGTAGATGACACGTCGGCTGATATTAAATGAATAAGATATAATATACATTATGATCGGACGGTTAGGATTAGTCTAAGGTTCAATCTCGGCCGTAGGTTTAGTATAAAGAATGGACGGTCGAGATCCAACCCTGGATTAAGTTTCCACCGTAGATCCTTTTGCGTAGATCGGACGCCCGTGTCGGCCACGTGGCACCTGTCTGACCGTTAGATTAGAAATAGGTAGAAAAATGAATAAAATAGAATAAAAATCTGTAAAAATCTCAAAAAAAAAAAAGCCCAAAACTACGTCGTTTTTGTGTAGGGATTACGATAGTGGGTCTTAGGCCGAGTCTGGGTAGTGGGCCGGTCAATACGGCCCAGTCCGTAATAACAAAAAATAATAAAAAATCCAGAAAAACCAAATAAAAAATTAGGAAACTCAGAAAATCAATAAAATTAAAAAAATAGAAAAATCTTGAAGTAATGCCGTTTAAGGTGGGTTCGGTTGGGTCTAGGTTCACGGGCCGGGTCAACCCGACCCGGTCCGGAGAATAAAATAAAAATAATAAAAATATATGTAATAAAAAATAAAAATACATAAAAATATATAAAAATACATACAAAAAATTAGGAAAAATCATGAAAAAATTCTGAAAATCTTTAAAAATTAGGAAATTCCAAAAAATCATAGAAATTTTGTAAAAAAATTAAAATTAAAAAAAAAAAAAAAAAAGAGAAAAACAAAAAAAAATTCATAGAAACTTTAGAAAAATTGGAAAATTTGTCAGAAAATGTAGAAAATGTTGGGAAAAATCGAAAAATTTTATGAAATTCAAAAAAAATATAGAAAATGTCCTAAAAATAGGAAAATTGTCAGAAAATTTAGAAAATTCCCAAAAAATTTCAGAAAAAATTCTAAAAATATTTCAAAAAAATATCCCAAAAAAGTTCAAAATTCCCAAAAATTGTGAAAAATTAGGGAAAAACCACATTCAACTGATTTGACCTAATTTCACATTTTTGGCTTCCTGAGTCTTCCGAAATACCCTTTTGCCCCTCTAGTCAATCTGACCCAAACTATTCCAAACCTCTTTGAACCCAATTAGCATGTTTTCTAGGCTTTCCTGAGACCCCCTAGGCCCGCCTTGACTTGATTTGATGTGTGTTTCTCTGCATATTGATTCATTGATTGCGCATTTATTTCATGATTGTGATTGATAGGACAGATGATCCCATAGTATGAACCCCTTAGATTCTTAGAACCTACCTTACCCAATCTCGCCTGTATGAATTCCTTAGATTAGGAAATCACTCAACTTAGGTACCGAAAGGGCGTCAATAGCAATATTTGTGTAACTAAGTCCCCGAACCCAAATCTTGGTTTTTCGCATAATTGAACGATTCCTCCCGATCATCGATAGGGTTTCCAGTCAAACCCTCCAATAAATGACTGGTGGCGACTCCGATGGTATGCACACTATTCACATGTCACCCGACCGCACTAAAGGTCGACCTCAATTTAAATTTTCCTGACGCGATTTGGTATGAGTCAGGGAGGGCCCGAGCTAACCCGAATATCCAATGGGCCTAGCAATTCATTAACTCCCTCGGGATCCGAAAATCTCGGAGGGGCGCGACACTATTATCTTCTTTAGTGGCAAAGGCACAGGGGCTTCATGATCTGTTAGCTCCAAACTTGCTCGATTTGAGAGGCTACATCATGAATTTGTAAGACTCAAGATACATGTTTTTCTTATAATACTCATGAAGGTATTCCTCTGTGTTCTGCTGCTTTAACTAGATTGCACAAATGGCATGTGCACAAGGAATTCTAGTTAATTGCCAAGCTTAGCATGAACACTTTCTCCTGTCTAAGTGGATGACATACATATCGCTATTGTTCATGATCTCAAAAACCATCATCTCCATTCCATGTAGGATGATAGAACCTAGTAGCAGCCAAGTTATCATCCAATTTTTTCGCAATCCTAGGACCACATTATTTTGTTCACTTTGTAGTCTCATCTCTTTATGTCTGCAGTCTTCTCATAACCATGATTCGTATGTCTTTAAGCATGCTGATCATCATTTGCACCTGGCTTTAAGTATTCTACCATTAAATGCTTTGCTGAGGTTGTTGTCAACAATATCGCACTTGAATTCTTCGTTAAGAATGCTCTACACAATGCTTAGGATCAGTTTGAAATAATGCCTCAAAACCCTCCTTTGTCAACTATAACAATCCCTTCTTGGCTATTCTAAATTCATCCATGTGGGCGCTCTTTACTATTTGCCAAAATTGCCTCTGTAGCATGTCTCCTTTATAGATCTTTGCCCAGTTTGCATAGATGTACCTTGCACACATTCTATGTTCAGCATATGGCATTAACTTAGCTAATGTCAGTATAAGTCCCTACAATAAAAAAAATTATTAGCAAAAGCAATAACCAATTTAAAAATAGCCAGGAATGCAAAGAGGCGCTACCAGTTGCGACACTTGGTTAAGTCCGAGCAGGAAAATTGCTCCGGCTGACCTTGTTGCCCGTCCGGTAAAACTAGCCGTTGGATCGGGCTGATTTTCGGTGTCCTTGGTCGCCTCCCTCTCCTCTCTTGATCCTACGGTTAGATCTCTCCCTCATCCTTCTTTTTCGCAGCATTGCAGATCTGGTTTTTCGGGTTGAAACCTTGTTGTACGATTGATTGTGGCTGGAGTGCTATCTGCTTGTTATCTGGTTGTTTGGGGATGATTTGTGTGCCCCCAAGTCACAGGTTATGGTTGTTGGGGGCCCCTTCTCGTGCCTTTATAAAGGGGGGTATGTCTGATTTATTCTGATGGCTGGAAACGTGAATCTTGGTCTGGAATCTATCCCGCCGAAGCCTAATAAGGCAACACCTGCTGCCAGGGTTGATAAGGCGCCTCCAAGACTCCATTGAATGTTAGTTTTGAACTACGGGTGATGCTCCTCCTGTGGCAAAACTGGTACCCTTGCTGTGGCGATTCAGAACAACAAAGGGAAAGTCCTAGAAGTCCTGGAAAAAGCTGGACCCTCCTCAGGGGATAACCAGAATCATAAAACACTCGATACTCTCGGCGAAGCCGTAGCCGTGGAAGGCGTAGCTGTAGTAGGGGAGTGGCCATAGCTGACCCTACCCCGCGGAATCCCGAACAACAACAGCAATCATGGGCTAATGTTGTTCGCTTGGCTAAGAGGGGTTACTCACTCTCCTATATCCCGCCGACCTATGTGGAAGGAAGGCCCACGGTTATAGCCACTGATGAGATAATCAATGAGGCTAACCCGAAATTGTTTGAATGTCTTGTTGGATACTTCATTGGGCGGAAGCTCCCTTTCAAACTCACCGAAGCTGCTGTAAAGAAGGCTTGGGGACTAATGTGGTTGATATCATGGCTGACAACCATGGCTTTTACTTCTTTTCATATTCCGGATGAGTCTTTTCATCGGAGGATCATGGAAGGAAGTCCTATCTCTCTCTTTCGCAACCTAATGGTTTTGCAACAATGGCACCCGTGCTGAAACTAAAGAAAGGCCAGCATGAGGCCCTTCCTATCTAGGTTAAGCTCAAAGATATCCCCTACACGTTGTGGTCTGCTTCCGGCATTAGTTTGATGGCAAGTGCCATAGGCAAGCCCCTATATGTTGACTCTAATACGGCTGCAATGCACACCTTCTCCTATGCACGTGTATGCGTTGAAATAAAAGCCTCTCAGACTCTCCACAAAGTTGCTGATGTAGTGCTCAAAGGTGAGAAATACACCTTTAGTGTGGAGTACGAATGGAAGCCAATCTCTTGTATGGCTTATGGAACTTTTGGTCACGGTGTGACCCACCTGCTGTGGCCCCTCTGCAGACAGCAACCTCAGACCATGATGTTGGCAAAGCTCAGCCGGAAGCTCCCTCTAAGGCCACTAACCTGGTTGCTGATACTAAAGTCACAGGAGCTAATGGGGAATGGATAACGCCTAAAAGAAGGCGATCCCCTAGAGTGGACAGACCCGTAATAGGCCAGGTGGTAGATAACACGGTTGCGGATCCACCTGCGCCTCAGGCACTTATGCGGAAACTTGTCGTTGGCATTCACTCATTATCTGAGTCTGACTCCAGCTCTCAGGCTAGCTCGGAACCTTCTACCTCTGGAAGTGATGGTGAGGAGGCTAGCAATATTGGTAGCGATCTTGAGGAAACGTTTCCCCCCTCGGTTGTCCCGAATACTCCGGGGTGGAAGTCTCTGAATCGTGGAAGCTAATCCTACTTTGGCTGTCCCGAATACCAGACTTAGATATGCATTGCAAACAGGGATAATCACGTCTAAGAATCCCCTCCTGCCCCTCCAGCGATGGTCTGCGGCCTTGATGCTACAAAGTCTACCAACCCGAAATCTAGAAAACGGGGGGTGGCAAAAAACGGTAACTCTCTTTTGCTTGTCTATGTTTTTTGGAGTCTGGAATATAAGGGGTCTGGTTAATCCCACTAAGCAGGCTGAGATTCGTTCCTTAGTGAAGAATAATAACTTTCTTATATCTGTATTTTGAGACGAAGGTCAATCCGTCCCTTTTGGCAAAATCTCTGCTGATTTATATCCGGTTGGCAGTGGATTTCGAATTACTCGCACTCCCCCCGTGGTAGAATCTGGATCGGTTGGAATCCTAACTCGGTAGACCTCGCTATCTACTCTATGTCGATGCAGGTGATTCATTGCCGAATTAACCTCCGTGCTTTGGTTAAGACATGTTACTTCTCGATGGTCTATGGTGATCATACTTTTGTTGCCCGGAGGACTCTTTGGGCTGACCTTATTCACACTAGTAATTACTTGGTGGATGATCCTTGGCTAGTCGCTGGAGACTTTAATGCAATCCGTTTGACTCGGACAGAATGGGCAGTTCCAATTTATGGATCCCAGCCTTCGATGAATTTAATGAATGCCTAGATGAAGCCGGGCTCGATGACTTGAGATATATTGGGCATCGCTTCACTTGATCCACTTCTTCAGGAGCCTCACGGAAACAAAGGAAGATTGATAGGGTCTTGATCAATGATGCATGGACCTCGGCCTTCTCCTATTCAGAGGCCTCCTTTCTTGCTAAAGGGATCTCCGATCATACCCTATAGTCATCGAAATTGATAACCAGGTGCATTCTCGAAAGCCTTTCAAGTTTTTTAACTTATGGATGTCCCATCCTTCTTTCAGGGCTATTCTATCCTAGGTCTGGGAGTCTCGGCAGTTTGGAACTCCTATGTTTATTCTCTGCCAAAAGCTCAAGTTGCTTCTAACAGAGAGTTCTTCTTTGATATCTCAGCTCGTACCGAGGAAGCCAGATCAGCCCTCAAGCGGATTCAGGATGAGTTGCTAGTGATCCATTTAACCAAGAGAAGGCGAACCTTGAAAAAGAAAGGCTACTGACCTTCTCTGAGCTTCGGCTCCAGGAAGAGTCTTTCTATAGACAGAAATCAAGGATTAGATGGTTAAGGAAGGCGATCTAAATACGGCGTACTTCCACCATTTCGTCAACAAAAGATGCCTACAGAACCGTATCCTCTCGGTCACTGATATAGATGGTTCTACCGTGAGTGACCCTATCAAGGTACAACAACTTATTGTAACTCACTTTGAGAATTTGCTTGCTGCAGCACCTACATCCACTCGGTCTGCTGTAGAGGACATCCGTCCTATCCTCCCGCATATTTTGAATGACGAACAGGTGCAGGGTCTTACTTGTGAAGTGACGGGAACAGAGATCCGGAATGTGATGTTTTCCCTTGCGAAAGGTAAAGCCCTAGGTCCGGATGGTTTTCAATGTTGAATTCTTCACTTCTTGCTGGGATGTTGTAGGGCCACTGGTAACCCTGGCCATTAAAGACTTCTTTCGCTCTGGGTGCTTTTTAAGGAGATTAATGCGACAATACTTACCCTGGTTCCCAAGATCCCTAATGCGTCGGCCATGAATGACTTCCGCCCCATTGCCTGCTGCAATACGGTTTATAAGTGCATCACCAAAATTCTTGCTAACAGGATTGCTAGTGTCTTGCCGTCTATCATTAGTCACCCCCAGAATGCCTTCGTCAAGGGGAGGAAGATTACTGATAATATCCTCATTGCTCAAGAGTTATTTGCTGGATTCCACCACGAACCTTATTCTCCAAAGTGTGCCATCAAAGTGGACTTTCGAAGACTTATGACACCATTGATTGGGGATTTATCAAGGTAGTCCTTCAATCGTTTGGCTTCCCGGCCAAATTTGTGTTGTTGGTTATGGAGTGCGTTTTCTTCTCCAAAATTTTCGGTGGCTATCAACGGGGACCTCCACGGATACTTTGCTAGTGGAAGAGGCATCCGCCAAGGCGATCCTATGTCTCCCTACTTTATTCACTCTTGCTATGGAAGTGTTTACTGGAGTCCTCAATGCCCAGACACGGCAACCGGACTTCAAATTTTATTGGCGTTGCAAACATACCAGGTTATCGCACTTATTCTTTGCTGATGACGTGCTTCTCTTCACTGAGGCAAACATTGGTTCGGCTAATCTCCTCAAGTTGGTCTGAACTTATTCTCGAAGTGGTCTGGCCTCAACCCGAACCAAGCAAAAGTGAGATATTCCTATCTGGGGATCTGCTTCTACTCGACAAGGCATTCTGGACTGCTTCGGTTTCCAGGAAGGTAAGCTCCCTTTTCGCTACCTTGGTGTCCCTGTCATTGCATCCAGCTAGGCAAGGCAGACTGCACTTCTCTGGTGAAATCAATAACGGCAAGAGCTCGCTCCTGGTCCCAGCGTTTCTTGTCCTTTGCTGGTCGCTCCAGCTCATCAAATCAATCTTGCATGCTATCCAAGTATTTTGGGCGAATGTTTTCACTCTCCCGAAGGCAGTGCTAGCTAGAATTGAATTGATTCTCAGACAGTTCCTGTGGAAGGGACCGGAACTAGGTGCTGGGGGTGCGAAAGTCCCTTGGGAAGATGTGTGTAGACCAAAGGATGAAGGTGGCCTGGGCATACGGCGTCTATTTGATTCCAACCGAGCCTCCATGCTTAAGCACATCTGGGTGCTTTTCTCAGACAAGAATCACTTTGGTGTCGATGGATTCATTCAAACTTTCTAAGAAAAAGAACTTCTGGGTTTCCACCAAACCGACGTTTTGTTCGTGGAGCTGGAAAAAAATTCTTGACTTACGCCAAGAATTCAGACTGACATTTAAAATGCTGATTGGTGATGGAGCCTCCTCATCCTTCTGGTTTGACTATTGGCACCCTCGAGGCCCCTTGCACTTGCTATTCTCAACCGTGATATTTACAACTCTGGTATACCGTGGGATGCTTCTGTTCGAGACTTTTATCGTGGTTCCTGGCCAGCGTCTTACTTCCTCAACCAGTTTACAGGTTGGGCGGAACATGTCCCTGCCCTTGAGGAAAATCGAAGAGACAAGCTGTTATGGCTTAATGGCCCATCTGGTAAGTTCTCCATAGCTTCTGTGTGGGACTCTATTCGCTTGAAAGCTCCGAAGGTACCCTGGTGCTCCTTTGTGTGGAACAAGAGCATTGTGCCGAGACATTCCTTCCTGCTATGGTTGATCTCCCTCAAAAGGTTGCCCACGCAGGTATACTTGCTAGCCTACCATAGAATTGCGGATGGCGCTTGTGCCTTTTGCCGTTGTAGACCGGACTCAATAGACCACTTATACTTTGGCTGCTCTTCCACTGAATCCTTGGCTCGTTTTGGGCATCCAAGTTCAACTTGCATTGGCGGAATAGACCCTGGCTGGAAACTCTTTCTT
Source organism: Psidium friedrichsthalianum (assembly GCA_019149425.1). NCBI lineage: Eukaryota > Viridiplantae > Streptophyta > Magnoliopsida > Myrtales > Myrtaceae > Psidium > Psidium friedrichsthalianum. The sequence continues at coordinate 26,932 of JAGVVM010003340.1, forward strand.
GGGTTGGCCGAACATTCAAGAGATCCTCATTTCGGGATCAAATTGGTCGATTCTCTTTTGCTGCTCTCTGCTACATCATATGGATGGAAAGGAATAATGCCCTCTTCCGCAACCGACATTGTTTCGTGCCCTCCATGCGCATTCATTTAACTAAGTTGGTGAAAGACCGAGGTCTGTCCTTGAAGCCGGTTCAAGACTCTCCGGGTAACAAGAAGATCCAAGCCAATTGGGGGTTGTCCCTTGATATTTTCTAATTTGTGCGGTTGTTCTGCTGCACTTGCTGGCCGTGTATTAGGATGTTTAATGGTGTGCCCTTCGGCCCCCCCTTTTTTGCCGCTACCCTTCGTACCTTTTGAGACATTCCTACTGTCTTAATTGGTGCGAAGTTTTGTGTTCCGGCTTTTTTGTAATACACTTTTTGAGTAGCTTATATATTTCTTGCCTTTACCAAAAAAAAAATTAAAAATAGCCCCAATCTCTATCGTTGTAGTAGCTTTCAACTTGATGCTGCAGGTGTAGCTCCAAGCAGCTGCAGATGCGTCACAGAACTGCTACTGCTTGTACCAGTAGTAGCTCCAAGGTGGTACTATTGCAAGTGCAGCAATATAGCTGCTGCAGCACCACCTTTAGAGTTGCTGTTGCACTGCACCTGCCATAATAATAATAATAAATTAGCAGCAAAAGTAATACGCAATTTAATAACAGCCCAAGCTATGTTACTTTTGTTGGTCGCTCATAAACAGCCAACCTCCCCCATCAGTTATCTCAAGGTCAGCAGTTAAATTCTTTAGAACCAGAACCAATTGTCCTTGTTTTCTACCTTGATGACAGCCCAAAGTATGGGATACATTCGATTATTAGTATCTCTCCCAACAACAGCCAACAACTCCCCTTTGCATAGATCCTTCAAAAAAACATCCATTCAATCCTATAACTTTTCTACAACCAACCAAAAATCCTCGTCTGCATGCTTCAAAGCAAATATAGAATCTATCAAATTTGATTCCAGAGTCGGGCAGTGGCCTCTCTACAATCTCCACATAAACTCTACTGAGTGAGTTTAAAGCCTACACTCGTAAGCATAATCCTAAACCTACGCATACTCTTTCCTTGTACCGACCTCATCACTTTCTTTTTGGCTCTTTTGCATTGATTCCTCGACACATTAACTCCTAACTTCTTCTTTACTAATAGCTTCAACTGAGAACTCTTGATCTCGGGCATCGCTTTAATAGTGTCGAAGAAATGCTTTGACAAACCATGCACTTGCTACTCTTTTATTGTAAAAAATAATGAGACAAGTATGCTCTCTTGCAATGACCTAATCTAGAATAACCTGGTCCTCTTGCTTAGCATGCCATAAATCTTCCAAGGACAATTCATCTATGAACACTTAGCTTTGAGAACGTCCTTAATGTATCTATAAAATTTCACACACCTTTGTTCAAAAATGAGCTCTTGATAATACCTTCTTTTAAATGTTGACATTTTCAAATCTCATTCCAACAGACAAAATTGAAGATGCAATAGTAGGATCATAGCAAGCATACTTACGTTTCCTCTTTAATGCACAAGTACTTCATCATCTTGAAGTCACTCCCGGAACTAGCACTCTTGTCGTCACGGCCACTTTCTTCATATTCACTTTCATTACCAGCAATAGCACCTCTTGCGTCCCTATTTTTTGGTTGAGACTGATGCGACTCTCCAAAGTCTACTACAAATTTGTTTCTCACAAATTCCCTTTGCTTTTGCCTGAACCCGCAAGGTCTTCATCATCATCATCATCACTTGCATCATTAGTAATCGCCAAAGCTTCATCTTCTGATTCACTGCTTTTCGCAAATTCCTATGCTAATCCAATCAGTCCTTCATCGTTTATGTCTTCACCAGATATTTTGGAAATCTCCTCTTTTGCTGAATTTGCTCAACATTGTTTGCTAGTCGCTCTTGCCTCTCAAATTGCCCTACGTCTAAACATATTCTTTTCTACTTCTCCTGTTTGAGTGCCTCCATTATTTTCGTCATCATCGTCATCTTCATTTGCATCTTTATCACAATCATCATGCTCAACGTACACAGTCGCTCCTCACCATGAAGATAAAAGTAAATAATATCCCTAAGACGATTATTATCCTCGAAGAATCGCAACTCGTCACGCAAGTCCTTCCTAGGAACACAGTAATGCAACTTACTTACTTTGCATCTAAAATAATATACTATCTCTATCACGAATTGAATATAGGATGCCTTGCTTATATCGGTAAAGAGGGTAGCTTCAAGCCCACTTTCATATTCCAACTCATCCATGCAGATAAGGAAATCCCTACCATATAGTACAATAATGGGTACAAGATTTTCCATGCCGACACTGCAAGGAATGAAGAAAAAGGTTATTATGTATTGGGAGTACAACGCAATTTTGTTGACCAACAGACAACAAAGAAAATAAAGAAAATAAAGCCAAAAATTAGAACATAGTGGTCCCCACCGAGTAACAAAGGCTAATAAATTGTCATAATTCATTGTCGAAATCCCCACGAATCCTTTTTTTACACACAACAGACACCAAATGCAAGAAACCCTCACATCTTTTGACATAGAGGTCCCTACACAGCAGAAAACCCAATAATTTATCACAAATGCCAAAAAAAGTTATCTCGATGTCCAAATCGAGCCATATCTTTCTGCGCAACAAGTTGGGTGTACCACCGAACCCTATTTTTTTCACATGGAGTTCCCATCGAACCTCTCCAATACTACGCAATGTGCCATAGTGCCATGGTCCCCTCTTAGTCTACCACAGAGATGGAGAAAGCCCTATCGAGCCCTAATTTCACTCCACTTCCGAAAAGCCCTCATTTTTCTATTTACTTGGAGCTCTAATTTTGCTTTTCCAATTAATTTCGCAGTATATGGGAGAAGCCACATACCTATTAGAGTCGCTGATGGAGTGTGATGGCGAGCGATGGCGTGCGATTGCAATGATGGCGAGCGACGACAGCCAATACGCTATTTGTGATGGGATTGTGAAGCCACCAATGGAGAACACGAAGGCCTTCTGTTTTGCGATGGAGAAAACATACTGGATACGACGTCGTTGAGCTTCTCTTCATCATCTTACTAGAGCAAACGATGTTGTTTCTAGACGTGGTGCCACGTCGAATGAAACAACGTCGTCTCATAAGCTCCACGTGGATGAGCTTCCTCAAATATTTCACATCTCATCATTTAATTTTTATTTAAAAATTCACGTATTATTTTTGGCCGGAAATTCTCACCGGAAACACTAAAGTGACCCTTTTTCCTTCGACTTGGCATTAAAGTGATCCGTTTGAAAATTTTGGCACCAAAGTGATCTCCATACACAAATTATGGCACTAAAAGTGTCTTTCTACCCATGATGGTAATAGCTTCACTGTAAATTGTGTTTGGATCCTCTCATTCCTCGCATGTTGGTATTTTGGTTGTTGGTGGTTGACTCCCTTCACATCTCACAAGCTGTGGAGGTTTTTCCTTCTATATCATTGGCAATTAATGTAGAAAAGGATTCTTAAATAGCATACCAAAGTACCAACTCCATAGAAAAAATTTGTAAATTGAAGAAATCGATGAATGTTATAAGCAAATGAGAATTGGTAACTCAAAATGGATAGTAACTTAATTAGAAGAAAGTTACTAAATCACACAAAAAAGGGTTGACAATTTGTATGATAGTTGATAAATATGAGGCGCCACTAAGAAGGGCAAACAAAAGTCAGTCAAGATAAGATAAGTTTTCTTTACTAGAGATAAGAAATTTTGGTTGTTTTATAATGAAAAGTGAAATAATATCAGTAAGTAACTAAAATGGAGTGGTAGTACACAACTAGTTGGTATGACAAGATCTGAAATGTTCGACTACATCGTGGCTTCAGAGAGGTGGTCATTGCCTTGTTGGAGGATGGGGACCGCCTCGTGGTGGTATTGCCTTTGTCTCAACAAGAAAAATTGGAACACCTCATGATGTTGTCGGAGACCTAAATCTATTGCAAGGAGAAAGAGAGAGGGAGAGAGAGAGAGAGAGGACGAGGAAGGGCGGTAGGGGTAGAGGGACATGGCAAGACACAGCCACCATGGTAGTCACCATTCCCCCCCAAAACAAAGAGAGACAAGGCACAAAGAGATAGGAAGCAATCACACATAGAGAGGAGAGGATGTTGTGAAGGATAACTGCAAAAAAAAAAATCATAAACCTATTACAATTATGCTAATTAATTCTAAATTTTTTTTTATCAATTCAGTCATGAATATTTTGTATTTGTGTCAATTTAGTCTTTCCAGCCAACTCTGGTCGGAAATCGCTTACAATGCATTGCTAGCGCTAATGTGATAATTTTAATAATATCTTAATAGTCTTCAAAATTATTTATGTATTTATTTATTTATTTCTTCTTTCTCCTTTGTTTTATTCCTCTCTTGTTCCTTAGCTGGTCATTGACCGACGACTAGCCAGAGCTATGGGCAAGCAACTACAAGGCTAGCCCTCGCAAGGGGCAGTGAGGTTTGCCTCACCATCACCTAGGAGAGGCTCACGCTCACTGATCTAGCAAGGACAAGGCTCGCCTAGGAGACGGCGAGGCTCGCCTAGGAGATGGTGAGGCTTAACCTCACTGCCCCTCGCAAGACCGGCCTCACCGTCCCTAGTGACTGGCGAGGTGACCTTGCCTCTCTATGACCTCCAAACCTCTCCATATATGTAACCTCACCCTCTTCCACTTCTCGCTCTCCAACTTCTTCCATTTTTCCTTCCTTGTCTCCAGCAACATAATAGTAGCAGTAGCAATAACAACCATAGCAAAGACTGCGACCACAATTGTTGCCACAATTGCAGCTGTAGCAACAACAACAATCGGAAGAAGTGATGACCCAATTCTCAAATTCTTCAAGTCTTGCGCCCCTGCACAAGACCCACCATGCGAAGGAAAAAGAAAGAGAAAAAAAAAGGAAATAATAATTTTACAATATTAATAAAATATTAATAAAAAAATACTAAGTTAGCGCCGGCCATGCCACATCTGCGATTACCACCCAAAATGTCGGAAGAGCTAATTGGCACAATGAAAAAGGTTTAGAACTGAATTGGAAAAAAAATAGATTTTAGAACCAATTTGACTAATTGTAATAGATTTAGGACTTTTTGGTAATTTCCTCGATTTGTGATGATAGAGAGCATGGGACTTCACCAAGATAGGTGCCATCATTGGATCGCCAGCCAATTAGTTTCATGTGACCTAGAAAACTTTTCTCCTATTAATTACCAATAACTAGTTTTGGTTACCAGGTCTCCTTTAGTGGCATAAAATTATTTTTTTTCTTAAATTATTGACAGTAAATTGAGTTACTACTCTTATTTGCCTTGCATTCTAATTTTTGAAACTAACTCACCAACTCTTTTTTGACATATCATCAACCTCAAATAGAGTAATGACCAGATTCTTTTTTTTTTTCTTTAAATTAGAGATATATTCATTTGAAGTCCTAAAATTGTCATGAAAGTATATTTAAGTCCTAAAAATAAATGTATAATTTTAGATTATTATTAAACTAATTTCTGTTTTAAGAATATGAATTTTATATTGTTATCAAACGCATTTCTCCGCTTAGAAACATAATGATTATGTTTGACGTGCTAAAAGCACCATTCTTTTTGTCTTTAATCTCTTCCTCCGACTGTGCTCGGAGATTGCCATCCGGTTAGACTGGTCAACCTCTCCCTTGTCAGCTTTCCTCTTTATTTGGGGCTAATTCGCCACGTGTCGCAACCCCATTTGCTCATTGACATGGAAGGAAGATTTCCACCATGTGATTACAAGCCTAATTCACGTGGCGGAAAGCCATGTTTCTACTTAATCCACTCCCCTGCCCATGCAGCCCTCGGTCACTTGATTAAGCCACTCCTTTTGTCCTACCTTGATCACGGGACTTCTTTAATTAGGGATCAGAAAGTGAGTGCCATGTCCAGTTCATTCTCTGCATTTAAGCAAGAAGTGGGTGGTACATCAAAACTTTAATGTCGAAGCGTAGGTGCAAGTTGTGTTAGGATATCCCGCATTAGAGATTTAATGCGACGGACGGTTAATATCTTAATTGGCATCTAAATCACTGGCTTAATTTTAAGCAATTGCGAGCTCTGTTGAATATGTTGATAGGCTCTCGTCGGATAAGAACTATTGAGATTTGCTGCTGCAGGTTTAAGCAAGCGACAGAGGCATGCGATAGTCAATACGTGAGCCGCTCCAATGTGCATTAACTTTCGCTAATGAATCAAGTTTCTGTTGCGCATCTGACTAGCGCTAAATAATTACTGGTTATATATATATATAATATAATATATATATAAAGGTTACTAACACATTGAGAGATTACTATCGCTGTTACCATTTCATGTATTTCGACATGAAACTATATTTCAGTAAATAAATAAATACAACACAAAACTATATAGATTGATCTCTCTCTCTCCCCCCACTGAAGCCGTGCAATGCGGTGGCGGTTCTAATAGAGAGAGGTTTGGGACTCAAATTTTGTTTGTGATTTTTCTTAGAGTGTGAGATCAAATAATGTAGTGTGGCAGAATTCTTTAAACTTTTTATTATTTGATTGGTGATGTGACAACCATTTCGATCGATAAAACAAATAAATCAATTTACCCTTTTAATGGAGAGCGGCTCGATCTTATTCTTGGCGTGTTCTCACAAGTTCACATTAGTAATAGATTTTCGCTTAGACGAATGCCCTCACGACAAAGAGAGCTATTCATGATATTGAGTTTGTTAGGATTTATTTTGACTTTTTACTAAAATCGTGTGTTCATACTCCTCGTTGACAGAAAAGTATGGGTCCTCCTCTCTAGTGAGCGGGCAGGGACCCTTGGTAGCCGGCCCAGTGGGGGCACACGGGTGGCACTCCTCATAGTTTGAGCTCATATTTTTCTTGGTAGTTTGAGTTTGAACTCATGAATAGCTACTGTTATATATTATCTATTTCTCTAATAATTGAGAGATGTAATTAAAAGTCCAAGATGCTAATTATAATGGAATCCTCTACTGGATGTTTTAAGGGTAAAGCGGAACAAAATCTTGTGTCTTGATCTTTCTTTCTCGCTTTTACGCTTTATTTCCTTATGATTGTGCGTCGAATCTTAACATTTACTCAAGATATCTTTCCTTGCAACCATATATTGTATTTGGATGAAGCACAACCATAGATGGTTTCAAGACAAGTCAATTGATATTCATATTATTTGGCGAGGTGTGTAAAAATATAAGAGGTAAAGCTCATACTACAAAAAAAAAAAAAAATAGACCTTCCTAGACAAATGTGGTATTGGCTACTATGTGAAGATTTCCTACCTCTTTTTTTTTAATCATTAGCTCTATTTGTAATGCTGGGGGATGCCCTAAACAATTGTGCTTCTTCTGCTATACAATACTTACATATATATTTGCATAGCATGCCTTCTAACTTTTTCTATCTAAAGCACCTGAAATTTTCACAACTGTGAGTGTTAAAATTTACACGCGCATATGATTGTGTTACAAAATTGATGTTTAAGAAATATTTTGAATTTTATCAAAAAAAAAGTTCAAGAAGTACTTTGTTTTAGCTCAAACGTAAACAAATGCGCCTGATATAAACGACGAGTTCTGGAGAGACACATCCGTGGCATTGAAAGTCGTTTGTGGGGCCGATTGAAAGCTCAATTTCTAAGGGATTACCTGAACCTCCCTCATCTAGTTTTCATAAAGGCAGACCCAAAAATCAATTCCACAAGCAAATTGGTTCAGCTGATTCATTTATATGAGGGGAACTTCTACAATGTCGTGCCCCTACGTACGACGAAATTGTGGGTGTGGGTGACATCAGCCACCCGAGTCATAAGTATTTTAATCCAAATAATTATCCAAAAGTCCTCAAACTATTGTAGGACGGCCACTTTAGTCTAAACTTTTCAACTGTGCCAATTCAGTCATAAACCTTTCAATTTTATCAATTCAGTTTTAAACCTTTTGACGTTTGCCAATTTAGTCTTAAAATATTATTTGGATAATCGTGGGAAAGAACTATGTTGACAAAGTTTTAAAAAAGTTTAGGATTATTTAGGACTAAATTAGCACAATTGAAAGGTTTTGCTAAATTAAACCAAATTTTCAACCAAACAAAATTGACTAAATTGAAAATTTTATGACTAAATTGGCCGTTGTTACAATAGATTTAGGCTTTTTGAACAATTTTATGTACTTTAATTTCAGCCGTTTGATATGATCCACATAGTAAATGGAATTTGGATTATTAGATAAGGCGGGCTTAATATGGGTCTTTCGTGAGTGCCACTCTATGAGACAATTCAAACTTATATATGTGTGTGCGTGCATGCTTAATGAAATAAATTTTCCTAATGAACATATTCGTTGCATATATGTGTGTATATATATATATGACATACATGTAAAAGGAAAAACTGAAAATAAAATATAAATATATATATATATATATCGGACGCGGAGGATAATCCTCAGGGTGGCAAAGTTGATGGGCGCAGTTGATTGGGCATGCAAAGTGCTCTGGGATCAGAATGACTTGCACAAGTCAAAAGTTCGAACTTACTCGGTTTATATAACTTGCAAAATGTTTCATGAGCCTCCAAATAGTATGGTTTCTCTACATAATTGAGAACAAGATCTGAAGATTGGAAAGGTATAGTAACGCCAAGGAAAAGGAAAAGGGAGATGCATGTGGGAGAGTCAGGGCTTTCCTTGCAATGAACAAGGAATAGAACCATGTGGGGGTAGAGCATTGGGCAGTGGCAGGAAAGTGAGTTCATTGTCTCCTTGAAACGAATAGATCTCATGGATATATGTGACGACATCCACGTTCAATGTCTAGGATAAAAAAAAAATAGGAAAAACAATAAAAAATCTTAAATTATACCCACTATGACACATTTATCTAAATTTTTCTATGACAACAAATTCCAAATTCGCCTCCGTGTGACGCATTCACCCCAAGTTTTTTCTTGTGAAACCCTCACTTTATACCCGTGTAACACATTTACCCCCAAATCATGTTTTTGTGAAACTGAAAAATTTCAAACTTGTAGACATGTGACACATTTTACCCTAATTTTTTAGGTAAATATGTTACTCAAATACAAGTTAGGACTTTTTTGTCACAAGAGAAATTTTGTGGTAATATATCACATGAATACAAGTTAGAGTTTTTTGTGTCACAAAAAAAAATTGGGGTAGATGCGTCAAAGTAAACATAATTTAGTATGTTTTTTGTGCTTTTTCCCTTTAAAAAAAAAATCTATTCTATAAAGTTAGCTTGATCCTTTAAAAATTTAGTCCATTTGATCATGGAATAGTTTGACTGTCCTTTGACTGAGAACGTAATCAGGAGTCAATGAGCTGGCTATGGCCATAGATCGGAGGAACACGTGGTCACCAAGATTGCTTTCAGAAACCTATGTTGCCTCATGAAGTAACATCTTTTATTCATCGGACATTGTGTGGAAGTAGTGGAAGGTCACCCTAGGGTTATAGCAAATTATTCAAATTAGGAGCGACCATTTATTTGGTGGTTTTGAATATGTAACCAAAGACACTTAGTTCAGGGGTTTGTTTGGGAGAAATAGGAGCTCTCACTTTCGAATTATACGCAGGATTTGTTGATGAGTGCTTAAAGACACCGATTGAATGACCGTTAATGCATTGTCCTTCATAATTTTTTGACCACAGTGTTTTGCAGAATCAAATTGAGCACTGAGTTTGTTCAAATTATAAAGAACTTGAGATGATCTATTATCTATAAGGAAGATACTGAGTATCATTTTACATAGATGACAGGTAATTACAATATTAATTATGGTTGATGATATTTGAGTTAAACTACTATGGCGTTGTTATTTTTGCTCTTTTTTTGGTGTGGATGTGGGATCGATGGGTCCATTTCAAAATTGGGAAGCTAACAAAAGAGGAGAGGCTTGCATTGAAAACTTTGCATGCCATAAGGCTTCATCATACAAAAGAAGCGTCACATTCAGAGCAAAAGTTATCGAATTGAAAAGATTATGAATATAGTAAATATCACAGTCTTTAGAGTTGGGTTCCGTGTGCTAATTATATTGCAATTTAGATGGAAGACATAGGGTTCCGTGAGCTAATTATTTGCAATTTAGATGGAAGACTACATCTCTTTCTCTTTTTCCTTTTTTTTATTTTTATTTTGTTTTGTTTTTTCTAAAAGGAAGACACACATTTGGTAAAAGCTCTCCTCAATCTTCCCAATTATAATGAAATGGTGTGATGTGACAAACAGAAGTAGTGTTGCTATCTGAGTGTATGCGATGATGAAATAATTGTTCTTGAAAGGGAGCTTCACTTTGCTCTTATTGATTGGTTACGCATATATAGCATCATTCACACGCATCTTTAGTAAACGAACTTCGCTAGTATAATAATTTTTGGATAACTGTGAGAATAACAGTTTGTTATGAATCATAAATTCTTAAAAGAATGGATTCACAATAATTTTAATTAAATTTTTTTTATTTTGTGGCTTAGCACGAACTGTTAACATAACAATCACCTAAAGACTATTATATAATCAATTCTCTTAGTAAAGAGTAAATATGGGTGATATCTAATTTGCAAATCCTAGAGCAAAGACTGAGTGAAAAGAAGTTTTCTCAAATTAAGGATAGAGGAAAATATGACCACAACCTGAGTAGGCCCTTCACAATAAAAAGAGAAATGTACATCCTTAAACAATATTCACAAGCAGTTACATGTCGTAGACTCGTTTTTATTAGTAAGTTTTTAGGAAAACGATCATAATGACATCATATCATAACAAATACATCCAAACCACATCCCCTAGTTATCACATATAAAGAGGCACATCCGCTTCATTGAAACACTGTCCACACTCTTCCTAGCAAAGAAATAATCCCATTCTCTACTGCAATTCTCTCCATTTCTCTCTCACTCATCCTTCCTCCTATCCACCCTCATTACGCATCCGAGACCATCTTGAAAAAGGAAATAAAGATCCAATGGCATGCATAGACACGTTACAACTCCGATCAGCACAGTATAAGGGCGTGCCGATAGGCGCGAGGATCTCCTTCTCCAACGACTTTGTTGACCCAAACCACTCGGCGAGCAAGACGCGACGAGGAGTCCCAGATCAGAGCAGCAGCAGCAGCGCGCTTCTGCTGACTTTGAGTTCTTCTCACCTTTGGAGTGTCGGCGTCATCGCCGGCCACGGGTCCTCCATGATGAGTGCTGATGAGGCTCTTCTTCAAGGGAAGCTTTTGCCTTTCAAGGAACACGATATTCCGAAGGCGGCAGTGACGACTCTGAGAGATGAGCTTCTGATGAATGAAGATGAAGATGATGACAGTGTGTTTGTGAAACCACCAAAGGGGTCGAGACACAAGGTGGAAGGGGTTTCTAGGCCTGAAGAAGACAGCACGCTGCGTCCAAGAGATCGGTGAGACGATAGTGATGAGAAGTTCGTTGAGTTTGAATTCACCAGTGATAAGAGTGATCTGCTTCAGATGATCATAGGACTATCACTCCTGGCAAGGCATCACCGGTGAGTATAATCTACTGTGAGAATGGATTAAGTCTTGTTAGGTCAGGAACCGATGGATTTTGTAACGAGTACATGGAGACTTTTATCGAGATTCATCTCTAATTAACGGTTTTCCGAACTCGATGCAGGACATGACGATCATGGGGTCCTGACCGCAGAGACACGGAGATGGTACTGTAGAGAATGCAATTCCCAACCGGTGTGGTCAGGGTTGCCTTTTGTTTGTTGGATGTGATTCGCTAGTCGTTTAATGAGTTTGGGAGTCATGTTTGAACAAAGATTCAAGAATTGTCAATGTTTGGTCATGCCGGTGGCATTTTGCACTTTTGAGTGGGTCTTTCCTTTCGATCATTTTTCTCCTTTTGTTCGGGGGGCATTAGTTTGTCCTCTTCCCAATTGAGTGGAGATGGTGCAATGTAATTTCTCTTTATTTTGGCCATGAATGTGGAGTCACGAGGCTTACAAGTCTGTTTACAATTAGGGGACAATGCCTGCCTACCGTTCCTATTAGAGGAAGATCTTTAGATTACAAAAATCGGCTTTTTACATTTTAGGGATGTACATTTCTATAAACCCACCAGCAGAGACATGCCAACACGCAGGAAATATGAGCAACAAGATAAGGATTTGAGAATCTGACGGTCTAACGTATAACGTGCTATCTCAATGGCAATGTTGACTTACAAATATTTACAGCAATCATCATGGTACCCATATCTCATCTTATACTTAGTATTCTATTTTATATTATCACCTGTCATGCTGGAAGACCCACAGATAACTCCGTAACACAATGATCGAAACCCATAATGCGAAAAAAAGTGAGGAGTCAAATAAATAGGTTAGAATTACAATATCGAACAGATGGAGCGAAATGAATAGATTCAATTTTCTCTTGTCCCCACTACCGTGTGTAGATGATTTTCGTATTTGAGAACCCATTTAAGTTATTTACCACTTATTTTTTCTAGTATGATAATTCGAATTTCATAATTCAACGGTCATCATGAAAGAGAAACCAAAGCATAATGATGCCCCGTTGGTCCTCTGTAGAATTAAGATGTCGGCAATCGGTTAAGTTCAACAAGTAGAATCGATTTCCTATGTCCTTGACTCACTTCTATATCTTTTCGCTTGCCATTTCAAGTTATACCGGATTCACGGGTCCATCTCACAGGACCAAAGCATTATACGCATGTCGAGACAGATCTCCTTAAACATTTGTGTTGTAGGCGAATAAAAATGCCAATTCGGATCGGTCGAGAAGATCATTTCGAATCCGGTTTTCCGTTCATGAGGAGTTTAAAATCTGATATGACAGCTGAGCCACGAGCTTGCTCGTTTACGAAACCAAAGGGCAGCAACATGCGCCTTATCTTTTGTCCACAGTTTTGTGCTCACGGCTCCAGTCTGCTTGAAAATTAAAGAATCACGTTGAATCCTCCCCAATTCCTGCCGTTTATTCTGTATACACTTGTCATCAAGCGATCATACAAGCTGTGTTTCATCTGTCTCTATGCATTTTTGGCTTCATCCAGAAATTGAGGAAAGCCAATCGCTATCTATTTGACTAATTTTTACAGGGGGGCACGTTTGGGGGTTGTTTTTTCATGCTATCTGGTCGAAAATATTTTGGATATGTCTATATTATAACTCATGTGATCCCACGATTGATTACCTTCATTCACGTTTTTAATTATCATTACTTGAGTGAACAACTTTTCTCCTAAGAGTCCACATCCCAACGATACAATGACATCTTTGATGGACGACGCTATCCGAAGGATGCGAAAGGGGGACTATCAATGGGTTATCTAAGCCAACCCTCTCTTCGTCATTTTTTCTTTTAGAATGTCCGTTTATTGAGATCACACCCATCAATTAAGAGGAAATTGGGTAGAACACCAGTCGTTGACAGTTCTGCCTGTGAATTCATTATCATCGACTTCATCAATGGTTGAAGGTAAAGCACAATTCCTTATGTTTCCGCATCCATTTCTAATGATACGTTATTTTGTTGGCACACTTATATTGGGGACATTCGTCTGATGTATTAGTAAAAGATAATAACAATTTGCGAACTTGCAATTGTCAAAAGAGTTTAGTGATTTCAGGAAGTATTATAATTACTTAACAGTTTTGGGAAATCGTGACCCGATAACTTTTTGCACTCAATGTTTCACACTTACCACTACTTCATGAATTTACAATCTACTTTCTTTTTTAGACAGAATAGTAGAATTGTAGAATATTTCAAAAAAAATCTTATTTTTTGTCACTTTTCCATTTCCTAACCTTATTAACTTGTCGATTCAGTCCTAATTATTTTCACTTTGCCAATTCTTATCATAATGGCCGAATCGCTGACATGAATGTTGCTTCGCTAAATTGCCTATAGACGCTAGCGCTGATAATTATTTAATAGTATTTTGCATAATTATTCCAAATATTTTATTATTTTTCCTTTATTTATTTTTTGTCTTATTCCTGTTTTCCTTTTCCTTTATTCCCTTTTTGCTTTTTTCCTCTGGCCATATCCGACCTTGACCAATGCCGCATAGTTTAGTGAAACTGCCCTCGCATGGCTATGAGGACGGCGGGGTAGGCTCTCGCCTGAGGCTAGCATGAGGTCGAGACTGGGTGATGCGGCATAGGTAAAAAAGAAAAATAGAAAAAAGAACACATGAAACATGAAAAAATATGTGAATATTCGAAAATATATCAAATTATGATTAAAAATTATCCACGTCCATGTCAACGGTGCTACGATACCTAGCCGGCTCCACGCGAGGGCACTCTCCGACTAATAAATGCATAGTTAAGATATGAATGCTTTATGACCTGCATTCACAATAAAAAAATAAAAAAAAGATTCAAAAATGTTAAGGCTGAATTAAGAAAAGTGCAATAGTATAGGATTTTATCTTTTTTTATGTGTCCGTAGCTTGCAATGAAACAGCGAGCCGATTGTCGCTTTCCTTAGCATCCTGATCTCTCGAAGCCTGTCCTACACACTCATAACTTAGGATTCAATTCCTCAAGCTTTTTTTCACCTCGCTTGAGCTACTGAACTTGCTTACTTGCTTTTTTTCATGGCACGTCCGTCGTCCTCGAAAAGATGCTGAGAATGTCACGGATGCCCAATTTATTTTTACTATTTGGAAGATCTCCTTCATTCATTAATCCAGCTCCTATGCTTCGTGCCTGCACGAATACCTCTGGTTTATTTTCTCCGTCTTTATCTCCTCAGTCTTTTCCAGACCCGGCATTCTTGTTGGCGGGTGGAATCTCTTTGATTATCGAGTCAATTCGGGACTCTCACTTTCACCTTGCCTCGATTACATCCTGACCATTGATGAACTTTTCAATCATCTTTTATCTCACCGTCAACCTCGTGGTGTGGTGTTTACCTGCGTTTTCACGGACACGCCCTTCTTCAGAATTTTGGCGTGTCGGACACTCGGACACAGTGTCGGACCTCGGACACTTCCGGACACGTTGACCACGGTCAACGCGAGTCCCTCGCGTGTCGCAGTGTAAAATGGGTCAGAAACTCAAATTTTTTGACCTAATTATCACCTAGCTGTATTAGAGTTGGGTTTCCTAACTCAATTATGGTCTAGAGCAGCATCTGCAGTTATTTCCCTCTATCTCTCTCTCCTCACCTTCGCTTTACTGAAGCAATTTCACTTGGATCACAATTTCGATGCAAACTCAAATCTTTCCTTCAAATTTTGAGAAACTTGAGAGATAAGGAAGGACAGTCATCTAGAAAATCATCAGAAAAAGATTTTGGTGGTGGATAACTCAATTCTTCTTTTGTTCTGGATGACTTTCTACTTGCATTGCAGGCTTTGCTTGCAAGGCTAAATAAAAGATTTTCAACAGATTTTCTATCCGTCAAAGACTTAAGAGCACAAATCTAACCATGGTCACATCATTGCCAGGAGAGAAGGGAGATTCATTAATTGTTATTGTGAAAATCCTAAATAATTCCTTGAATTTGAAGTACATTGCCAGCTGAAAATTTGACTATTCATTTTGATGCATCAACATGGCAGATATTTTGATGAAAGTATTGCAAACTCTTATCTTCGTTGGATTCTTTCAATTCTTTAATACAATTTAGCTTATGAGAAGAAGCCACCATTAAAAATATACATATAATATATAACGTGTCCCAGCGTGTCGGAATTCTCTATTTTTTGAGAATTCACGTGTCGGCGTGTCGTGTCGTGTCGTGTCGCGTGTCGTGTCTCGTGTTGGTGTAACATGGTTTCCATTTAGTTGCAGGACAGTGTCATTTGATAGGTGGGAGACGAGCTTATCACCAGCTCGGTTTTTCTTTCTTCTTCAAGAACCATGTTGGCCCCAAAGCCGAGTTGGTGAGCATGTCGCCGAACTCTCGGACTTTCGTGGATCACTCTCTCTCCTCTTGTTTCTGCAACGCTGTCCAAGAGCCTGCACCCGGCATTCACGGTGTTAGGATGGCAGCCTGCATCGTCATTGCCGCCACCAGTACGGCTGCCATTGTTGCTTGCCAATTGCCATCATCAAACTGCTAGCAAGAGTATGATGTCACATTGGACGAAAGCGAGATGAGCTATAATTGATCTATCAAGTAATCGTATCTCTTCAGGTAAGAGAGGATCTGGCACACCATTGAAATATGAATAATCTGAAACTTTACCGAAGAAAAGACACCAATAAGTCTAAATTCATTGCCAAGTAGAGGAAACTAGATTATGTCTATGTCCTGTTCAATAACGAAAATGATTTAAGTGACCGTACTTAGTCCACCATGAGAGTAATGCCTTGATTTGGGCCATAAAATGTTTGTTATTTATTATTTTGTGGTATAGAACAGGCTCTTGCTCACACGGTGGACTAAGGACTGCTATGATAGCCTGACTCTTCAATAATAAAGATAACAAATCATAAATTAAGGGTACGAATATTGCTTCAAAGGAAATGGTCGACAAAGATCTTTCACCAGAACACTGGATCTTTGGCTTTTTTAAGAGTGGTTTTAGGTTTTGTGACGATAAATGAACTAAAAATAAGATGAAACTAAAGGCAATAATTGGCAAAGAAAACCGATAAAATTGATAAATTGCAAGGAAATTTGATAAGTGTTATTGATTTTCCATCTCGTTTACAGAATTTCTCCGGCCATTTATAGTCGGATACACAAATGATAACCGTCAACAGCGATTACTTCTTTCTGAGAATAACTGCTCCCGAAATTTTTCAGGGTAAGATTACCATCTTAAAAATGATTGACCCTTGACTCAGTGTATTCTTCGGTAACTTCTCAATGTTAGGCATCGAATGTTTGTTCACTTGTTGATTCCTGATACTTACCGAAAATCTCTCGTCTATTGCGGATGCCGCTCGTATTCTTCTGTCTATGTTAAGCCATTGGTCGGCCCATTAATAACGTCTAATAGACCGTGTAGCCCTTCACAGCCCAATCATGCCATTTGTGGGTGTCAACAAATAGTATTCATATAAAGCAGAAACATAACAACAGCTAAATGAACTACATCTTCATCGATTGGGTATGATTTATTTTCTTCAATGAATCTTTTGTTGCTTGTTCTACGTTCTATTTGCAAGCTTTTGTACATGAACTGCTTAGTCCACCTTTCGATAAATGGATTGATTATTGGACGTTTAAGTTGCTCTCAAGTCTGTTGGTAGCATACAGTAGAAGTTCGACATCTTCACCTTGAGAGAACGCCAAAAAGAGCTCAAATCCGAGCATGTCAGTATATCTAATTGGATTCACCTTCACTCAAAAGCTTGAACCAATAAGTTATAGGTCAACTAAGATATATTAATTTCTCTATATCATACCACTTATTCGATAAATGACTTCTCTAACACAAACCACACCACTTATCTAATGTGGAACTTCTCTAAAATTGAGAGATCCACATGTGAGCCCTAGTGTTAGGGTTTGCTCTACCTTATTCAAGTATCTTTTGCATTAATATATCTCAACTTGAATCTCCATCGATGCTTGAAAATCGCTTTGGTCACCAAATTCCTTTCTCGAGAATTCATCAAACACTGATGCATATTGAGAGTGGGCCACCAATCAGTCATTAGCTTTGATATCATTTGTGATAGTATACAGTAGAAGTCCGATACCTTCACTTCGAAAGATCATCAAAAGAGAGCCCAAGTCCGAGCACGTTAGTATATCCAGTTTGACCCACCTTCACTTAAAATCTTAAGCTAATGAGTTATGGGTCAAATTAAGATATATTAACTGCTCCATACCACATTATTATTGATTTTGAACTTCTCTAATACAACTCACACGAGCATCCTAACAAAATCTTCACCCAAAAAGAACATTAAAGTTTGCTTTTATGATCTCTGTTTCTTTTTTCTGAAAAAACTGAAAATTTCAATTATCTCAAGAAAACGAAGAAAGGGAAGCAGCTCTGAGTGGAGTGTAGGTGGACATGTGTTTGGGGGCTCTCATAACCTCATACTATTTCCAAGGAATGAACTTGTGGTCAGGATAACCCCGTCACTCACGCCTTTTTAAGTTCTCCCGTAAACTTCTCCATGATAACACCACGCAAGATTGCGATCTGATCAAGAATGTGCCCAAACTAGAGTGTACCTCTCGGTATCTGGAGCGAATCTTCAATAGATGAGACAGAGAAAGTTACCCAGAAAACTTGTTCCCATCCATTCCAATTTTGCATTTTTTTTTTCCACATTCTTGATGATGAATATGAATCTGATTCTCTCTCCTAAATGGTGCTTTCAAGATCCTGGCGAATGATTTTTGGTATTGCAGTTTGTCCTCCGTCGTCAAGAACATGACTATGTCACCTCTCGAATGCTGGCTGAAGATTCTCTACGTTGTGTTTGCCTTCTTCTCAGCTTTCTTTCTGGGTGCTCTCAAAGGTCCTCCATTTGCCAATTGTCAGAATTTGAATTTGTTTATCTCCCTATGTCCCATGCATAAAATTTAGCATTTCTCTGTGTTTAATCTCTTATTCTGATTTCTTTTTTCTTCCATTTTTTGCAGCTATTGCGGTGGGTCCTTTTGCTTGTTTGATTGTGATACTGGGGAATGCTGGGGTGATTCTGGGGTTGTTCCCTGCACATGTTACCTGGACAGTCCACACCCTCGTAAAGTAATAGTGTCCATAAATCGCCTATAACCACTTACACTAATGCTTACTTATCATATTCCATCATGTTCTATGATATGTTATTTCTCTGTTTTTGATGATTCTATTGCAGGATAAATGGACTTGATGGCCCTCTTAAAGCAGCCATCCTTCTGGGTCTGCCTGCTTTATTTGGAATATGGTTGGTTTTGAGCTTAGTCGGGACCGTTCTTGTTGGTGTTGGCTATGGTTTTTTTGCACCCTGGGTCTTGTCTTTCGAGGCCTTCAGACACGAGGATGAATCTAAGAAATTCCTCCACTGCGTTAAGGTGAAGCTTTTACTTGGAGCTTACTCAATGTCTGGAATTAGGAACTTAATGCCAACTCTGATATAGCACTTTTGGTTCTTTCCTTTACTTTCATTTCTTTTTATCTCCTAGGATGGGACATGGGATACGATAAAAGGAAGTGGTACTATGGTTCAAGATTTCATGGACATTTGTTGTCACTCGTACCCGACTTATTTGAAGGAGCTACATGAAGCCGCGGCTACACATGAGGTGCAGACTTTTAGGTAGATTACAGCGAAATATTCAGTTTGCACTTTTTGTTGCTTTTGTTTCTGAAAGATTGTCGGTTCCATCTTCATAGTCATAGTCATATGCGGACCGAACATTGAAATATATTTCTTGTGCCAATAGTTCAATTTGATGATTTAAGTTGATGAGATATGGAGGTGATGTTCCAGGCAGTTCAATGAACCATCATGGCATGTTTAGTTAATGATTATAGTAATAACAAAGCCGGCAAAGTAGTAGGTTCACCGTGTTTTGCGTAGTCTGAAAGCAGACATTTGTGAAGGAACTAAACTTACCAGCTGCTTTCCCTCTTTTTTGGTTTTGTAGATTAGTACATATTGCTGGATGTATCCTGGTTGGTCTGATGGGCCTAATCGTAGATGTCCCACTTTACACCGCTATTATGGTCATCAAGAGTCCTTGCATGCTATTCAAGGGCTGGTTTCGCCTTATACACGATCTTATCAGTCGAGAGGGTCCATTTCTCGAAACGGCCTGCATTCCAATTGCTGGTTTGACGATTCTCATGTGGCCCATTGCCGTAGCTTCGAGCATTTTAGCAGCTGCATTTTCAAGCTGTTTTATAGGACTATATGATCAGTCATTGTGTATCAGGTTTGCCCCCTACTTCACAGTTCATTTTCTTTTTCGTCAGCGCCACCATTTTTGTAAAGAACTAGACTCCAACCCAGTGAAATTTTGTGGAGGCAGGAAAGATCTTTTCGGAGAGGCGTAGCTTATGTCATGCGATGGTTGCTGAATTTGATGAGTACACGAATGACTGTCTGTATCTTCGGAGGGAACTATACTTCCAAAGTAAATAAGTCGTACCCTTCCATCATAATGCCACTATGATTAGCTCAAATGCTACGCTGTAGCATTTTCCTTGTCGACCATTACTTTCGGAGGTTTTGACGAGGCGTAAACGTTTCCCACAGCCAGGCCTTCATACAGAAAGCAAAAGGCTCTCAATCGCCCGAGCTGTCGGTTGGAGGGAATCATACAGATAGAGGCAAAACCGCGTCTGCATCTGAAGAAGCACCAGCAATGCTTGGACCTAGCTTAGTTCAGTCAAGATCAGTGAGGGAGACAATACAAGAAATCCGGATGGTGCAGGTAAATTTGGTTCTTTGGGGTCCAATTTAATGGTCACCAGTAAGATGAATTTTATATTATTATGAGCTTGCTGACAGTCGCTAGTCCACACGACTTTCCCACTTTTTGACAGCTTTGGGAAAATGATCGAGTCCCACAAAACAACAGGCAAAGCACTTTTGGATGCTAAGATAATAAACCCGCCGATCTATACGAATGGCTGAAAACAAAGAACAGCAGCAAAGCCACTATTATAGGCATTGGCCTGCCATGTTATTCACTCTTGCAGACGGTCCTTCACTCCATCAAAGCTGGTTCAGATGGTTTCCTGATGCGCGATGGCTTTGAGCTGAACCAACTGAACAGACCGAAGGACAAAGTGTTAGACTGGTTCTTTGGTCCTGTTCTGGTTCTGAAAGAACAGATCAAGGTCATGAGATTGGAAGAGAGTGAGGTGAGATTCTTGGAGAAAGTAGTACTTTTGGGAGCAATAAAAGACGTATGGATAGGTGGAAGAATGTGGGGTCCAGCCTCAGGATCCTGTCAGAGCTGCTCAGATTGGTGGTATTAGCAGAAGGTATGTTCTTAATAACGAGTAAATTCCCTGCTGAAATTTGAAGAGCAATCGACGTTCTTTAATTTTTCTGATTGGGATACTATGTTCCATGCATCTTCTCTGCGGTACATGTCGCTGTTGTCAACTGCTTGAATTGGAGTTCGATCTTATGTGATCAAATCCTCATGAGAACCAGAATTTCTCTGGTTTCTTATATCCCCTGAAGATTATCCATGTGGTTGCGATAGCAGATTCTAGTTTGTTTTGTCTTACAAATAAAATACAGGGTCTTGATTTTCTGAAACATATGAAGACACTTTCATTCCAAATCCAATGACATTGAAGTACATGCTTGGAGATCTAGCGGACTGAACAATCTTTTCATGTTGTTCTTTGCCTAAATGACCACCATAGCATAGCTAGAGTGCAGCGCTATAACATTTTCTTGGGCTTTTTACGAAAATGGGTTAAAAAATTTATCTTTTTACGGATTTGGGTTTCGCGGCTAGAAAATTACGAGAAAGGGGCTTGTTCGCAGTTCAACTGCCGAACAAGCCCCCGTTCGGCGCTTCAAGTGCCGAACAACAAAAAAAATAAAAAAAAAACAACAAAAAACCTTGTTCGGCAGTTTCAATTGCCGAACAAGGAAAAAATAAAAAAAAAAAAAAAAACCCTTGTTCGGCAGTTGAACTGCCGAACAAGGGTTTTTGTTTTTTTTTTTATTTTTTCCTTGTTCGGCAATTGAACTGCCGAACAAGGTTTTTGTTGTTTTTTTTTTTTTTTTTTTGTTGTTCGGCACTTGAAGCGCCGAAACGGGGGCTTGTTCGGCAGTTGAACTGCCGAACAAGCCCCTTCTCGTAATTTTCTAGCCGCGAACCCAAATCCGTAAAAGATAAATTTTTAACCCATTTTAGTAAAAAGCCCAAGAAAATGTTATAGCGCTGCACTCTAGCTATGCTATGGTGGCATTTAGGCAAAGAACAACATGAAAAAGATTGTTCAGTCCGCTAGATCTCCAAGCATGTACTTTCAATGTCATTGGATTTGGAATGAAAGTGTCTTCATATGTTTCAGAAAATCAAGACCCTGTATTTTATTTGTAAGACAAAACAAAACTAGAATCTGCTATCGCAACCAACATGGATAATCTTCAGGGGATATAAGAAACCAGAGAAATTCTGGTTCTCATGAGGATTGATCACATAAGATCGAACTCCCAATTCAAGCAGTTGACAAACAGCGACATGTACCGCAGAGAAGATGCATGGAACATAGTATCCCAATCAGAAAAATTAAAGAAACGTCGATTGCCTCTTCAAATTTCAGCAGGGAATTTACTCGTTTATTAAGAACATACCTTCTGCTAATACCCAGATCTGAGCAGCTCTGACAGGATCCTGAGGCTGGACCCCACCATTCTTCCACCTATCCATACGTCTTTTATTGCTCCCAAAAAGTACTACTTTCTCCAAGAATCTCACCTCACTCTCTTCCAATCTCATGACCTTGATCTGTTCTTTCAGAACCAGAACAGGACAAAGAACCAGTCTAACACTTTGTCCTTCGGTCTGTTCAGTTGGTTCAGCTCAAAGCCATCGCGCATCAGGAAACCATCTGAACCAGCTTTGATGGAGTGAAGGACCGTCTGCAAGAGTGAATAACATGGCAGGCCAATGCCTATAATAGTGGCTTTGCTGCTGTTCTTGTTTTCAGCCATTCGTATAGATCGGCGGGTGTTATTATCTAGCATCCAAAAAGTGCTTTGCCTGTTGTTTTGTGGGACTCGATCATTTTCCCAAAGCTGTCAAAAAGTGGAAAGTCGTGTGGACTAGCGACTGTCAGCAAGCTCATAATAATATAAAATTCATCTTACTGGTGACCATTAAATTGGACCCCAAAGAACCAAATTTACCTGCACCATCCGATTTCTTGTATTGTCTCCCTCACTGATCTTGACTGAACTAAGCTAGGTCCAAGCATTGCTGGTTGCTTCTTCAGATGCAGACGCGGTTTTGCCTCATCTGTATGATTCCCTCCAACCGACAGCTCGGGCGATTGAGAAGCCTTGCTTTCTGTATGAAGGCCTGGCTGTGGGAAACGTTTACGCCTCGTCAAAACCTCCGAAAGTAAATGGTCGACAAGGAAAATGCTACAGCGTAGCATTTGAGCTAATCATAGTGGCATTATGATGGAAGGGTACGACTTATTTACTTTGGAAGTATAGTTCCCTCCCGAAGATACAGACAGTCATTCGTTTTGTACTCATCAAATTCAGCAACCATCGCAATGACATAAGCTACGCCTCTCGACGAAAGATCTTTCCTGCCTCCACAAAATTTCACTGGGTTGGAGTCTAGTTCTTTACAAAAATGGTGGCGCTGACGAAAAAGAAAATGAACTGTGAAGTAGGGGGCAAACCTGATACACAATGACTGATCCATATAGTCCTATAAAACAGCTTGAAAATGCAGCTGCTAAAATGCTCGAAGCTACGGCAATGGGCCACATGAGAATCGTCAAACCAGCAATTGGAATGCAGGCCGTTTCGAGAAATGGACCCTCTCGACTGAAAGATCGTGTATAAGGCGAAACCAGCCTTGAATAGCATGCAAGGACTCTTGATGACCATAATAGCGGTGTAAAGTGGGACATCTACGATTAGGCCCATCAGACCAACCAGGATACATCCAGCAATATGTACTAATCTACAAACCAAAAAAGAGGGAAAGCAGCTCGTAAGTTTAGTTCCTTCACAAATGACTGCTTTCAGACTACGCGAAACACGGTGAACTACTACTTTGCCGGCTTTGGTTATTACTATAATCATTAACTAACATGCCATGATGGTTCATTGAACTGCCTGGAACATCACCTCCATATCTCATCAACTTAATCATCAAATTGAACTATTGGCACAAGAAATATATTTCAATGTTCGGTCTGCGTATTACTATGACTTATGAAGATGGAACCTACAATCTTTCAGAAACAAAAGCAACAAAAAGTGCAAACTGAATATTTCGCTGTAATCTACCTAAAAGTCTGCACCTCATGTGTAGCCGCGGCTTCATGTAGCTCCTTCAAATAAGTCGGGTACGAATGACAACAAATGTCCATGAAATCTTGAACCATAGTACAACTTCCTTTTATCGTATCCCATGTCCCATCCTAGGAGATAAAAGAAATGAAAGTATTGGAAAGAACCAAAAGTGCTTTATCAGAGTTGGCATTAACATTAAGTTCCTAATTCCAGGCATGAGTAAGCTCCAAGTAAAAGCTTCACCTTAACGCAGTGGAGGAATTTCTTAGATTCATCCTCGTGTCTGAAGGCCTCGAAAGACAAGACCCAGGGCGCAAAAAAACCATAGCCAACACCAACAAGAACGGTCCCGACTAAGCTCAAAACCAACCATATTCCAAATAAAGCAGGCAGACCCAGAAGGATGGCTGCTTTAAGAGGGCCATCAAGTCCATTTATCCTGCAATAGAATCATCAAAAACAGAGAAATAACATATCATAGAACATGATGGAATATGATAAGTAAGCATTAGTGTAAGTGGTTATAGGCGATTTATGGACACTATTACTTTACGAGGGTGTGGACTGTCCAGGTAACATGTGCAGGGAACAACCCCAGAATCACCCCAGCATTCCCCAGTATCACAATCAAACAAGCAAAAGGACCCACCGCAATAGCTGCAAAAAATGGAAGAAAAAAGAAATCCGAATAAGAGATTAAACACAGAGAAATGCTAAATTTATGCATGGGACATAGGGAGATAAACAAATTCAAATTCTGACAATTGGCAAATGAGAGACCTTGAGAGCACCCAGAAAGAAAGCTGAGAAGAAGGCAACACAACGTAGAGAATCTTCAGCCAGCATTCGAGAGGTGACATAGTCATGTTCTTGACGACGGAGGACAAACTGCAATACCAAAAATCATTCGCCAGGATCTTGAAAGCACCATTTAGGAGACGAGAATCAGATTCATATTCATCATCAAGAATGTGGAAAAAAAAAAAATGCAAAATGAATGGATGGAGAACAAGTTTTCTGGGTAACTTTCTCTGTCTCATCTATGAAGATTCGCTCCAGATACCGAGAGGTACACTCTAGTTTGGGCACATTCTTGATCAGATCGCAATCTTGCGTGGTGTTATCATGGAGAAGGTTACGTGAGAACTTAAAAGGCGTGAGTGACGGGGTATCTGACCACAAGTTCATTCCTTGGAAATAGTATGAGGTTATGAGAGCCCCACAAACACATGTCCACCTACACTCCACTCAGAGCTGCTTCCCTTCTTCGTTTTCTTGAGATAATGAAATTTTCAGTTTTTCAGAAAAAAGAAACAGAGATCATAAAAGCAAACTTTAATGTTCTTTTTTGGGTGAAGATTTGTTAAGATGCTCGTGTGAGTTGTATTAGAGAAGTTTCAAAATCAAATAAATAATGTGGTATGGAGCAGTTAATATATCTTAATTGACCCATAACTCATTAGCTTAAGATTTAAGTGAAGGTGGGTCAAACTGGATATACTAACGTGCTCGGACTTGGGCTCTCTTTTGATGATCTTTCGAAGTGAAGGTATCGGACTTCTACTGTATACTATCAACAAATGATATTCAAAGCTAATGACTGATTGGTGGCCCACTCTCAATATGCATCAGTGTTTGATGAATATCTCGAGAAAGGAATTGGTGACCAAAGCGATTTTCAAGCATCGATGGAGATTCAAGTTGAGATATATTAATGCAAAAGGATACTTGAATAAAGATAGAGCAAACCCTAACACTAGGGCTCACATGTGGATTCTCTCAATTTTAGAGAAGGTTCCACATTAGATAAGTGGTGTGGTTTGTGTTAGAGAAAGTCATTTATCGAATAAGTGGTATGATATAGAGAAATTAATATTATCTTAGTTGACTATAACTTATTGGTTCAAGCTTTTGATGTGAAGGTGAATCCAATTAGATATACTGACATGCTCGGATTTGAGCTCTTTTTTGGCGTTCTCTCAAGGTGAAGATTTCGAACTTCTACTGTATGCTACCAACAGACTTGAGAGCAACTTAAACGTCCAATAATCAATCCATTTATCGAAAGGTGGACTAAGCAGTTCATGTACAAAAGCTTGCAAATAGAACGTAGAACAAGCAACAAAAGATTCATTGAAGAAAATAAATTCATACCCAATCGATGAAGATGTAGTTCATTTAGCTGTTGTTATGGTTTCTGCTTTATATGAATACTATTTGTTGACACCCACAAATGGCATGATTGGGCTGTGAAGGGGCTACACGGTCTATTAGACGTTATTAATGGGCCGACCAATGGCCTGAAACATAGACAGAAGAATACGAGCGGCATCCGCAATAGACGAGAGATTTTCGGTAAGTATCAGGAATCAACAAGTGAACAAACATTCGATGCCTAACATTGAGAAGTTACGAAGAATACACGAGTCAAGGGTCAATCATTTTTAAGATGGTAATCTTACCTGAAAAATTTCGGGAGCAGTTATTCTCAGAAAGAAGTAATCGCTGTTGACGGTTATCATTTGTGTATCCGACTATAAATGGCGGAGAAATTCTGTAAACGAGATGGAAAATCAATAACACTTATCAAATTTCCTTGCAATTTATCAAATTTTTATCGGTTTTCTTTGCCATTATTGCCTTTAGTTTCATCTTATTTTTAGTTCATTTATCGTCACAAAACCTAAAACCACTCTTAAAAAAGCAAAGATCCAGTGTTCTGGTGAAAGATCTTTTGTCGACCATTTCCTTTTTGAAGCAATATTCGTACCTTAATTTATGATTTGTTATCTTTATTATTGAAGAGTCAGGCTATCATAGCAGTCCTTAGTCCACCGTGTGTGAGCAAGAGCCTGTTCTATACCACAAAATAATAAATAACAAACATTTTATGGCCCAAATCAGGGCATTACTCTCATGGTGGACTAAGTACGGTCACTTAAATCATTTTTCGTTATTGAACAGGACATAGACATAATCTAGTTTCCTCTACTTGCAATGAAATTTAGACTTATTGGTGTCTTTTCTTCGGTTTATAATTAGCTTCGAAACCGGTAAAGTTTCAGATTATTCATCTTTCAATGTGTGCCAGATCCTCTCTTACCTGAAGAGATACGATTACTTTGATAGATCAATTATAGCTCATCTCGCTTTCGTCCAATGTGACATCATACTCTTGCTAGCAGTTGATGATGGCAAGTGGCAAGCAACAATGGCAGCCGTACTGGTGGCGGCAATGACGATGGCAGGCTGCCATCCTAACACGGTGAATGCCGGGTGCAGGCTCTTCGGACAGCGTTGCAGAAACAAGAGGAGAGAGAGTGATCACGAAAGTCCGAGAGTCGCGACATGCTCACCAACTCGGCTTTGGGGGGCCAACATGGTTCTTGAAGAGGAGAAGAAAAAACCGAGCTGGTGATAAGCTCGTCTCCCACCTATCAAATGACACTGTCCTGCCAACTAAATGGAAACACACACCAGCGAGGTTGACGGTGAAGATAAAGATGATCTGAAAA
>JAGVVM010003341.1:0-30925 GCA_019149425.1 Psidium friedrichsthalianum
TTATGTTCACTTGGGTAGTAATCATGTATGCTCAAGTTTGTACTAGGCCAGATATTGCTTTTGCAACAGGACTTCTAGGCAGGTATCAGTCAAATCCAGGACACGATCACTGGGTTGCTGCCAAGAAAGTTTTGAGGTACTTAAAAAGGACTAGGGACCATATGCTGACTTACAGATATGTTCAAAATCTGCAGTTGATAGGGTATTCAGATTCAGCCTATGCTGGTTGTCAGGATGACAAGAAGTCCACTACAGGGTACATCTTCATGTTAGCAGGTGGTGCAGTTTCATGGAAAAGTCAGAAACAGAAAACGATATCATCCTCTACTATGCAAGCGGAGTTTATAGCATGCTTTTCAGCTGCTACTCAAGCTATTTGGCTCCGAAATCTCATTAGGGAGTTGACCGTGTTTGATTTTGTTGATAGACCCATACAGTTGTATTGTGACAATAACTCTGCAGTGTTGTTCATTAACAACAACAGAGGTCTCAAGGGGTCTAAGCATATGGAGGTCAAGTTTTTGACCATAAAGGAATCCGTACAGAAAGGTGACGTTACAGTAGAGCATATTTCTACAGATGATATGATTGCTGATCCACTGACTAAAGGTCTACGTCCTTGTGTATTTGAACGACATGTCATTAACATGGGCTTAGAAGCATCATGGGATGCTGTTGTTTAGTGGGAGCTTTTCAGTTTTTGCTCTAATAAAGTCTAAATCTGTATTATGTTACATTTAGTAACGGTTTTTGATATGTGTTGACCTTTTACATTCAATGAAGTGTTCATGAATTTATTATTTTCATGTTGAATGCATATCTATTGAAAACTCAAGGTGTTGTGTAAACCTTGAGTGATGGCCGGGGCATTTAATTTTGGCCATAAACGTATGTCTTGTTACACAGAAGGTATAGTTAACTATAAAGGTAAGACATATGTAGGTTCATTGGAACCATAAAGAAATTCTCTTGTGATACATCAAGTTTCGTAACACATAAAGTAAGAGAATGGTGACTGACAAGGAGGATAACACATAAAGTTTTCTCTATTATTTGAGATGTTATCCGTTTGCCACACTACTATGTTAAATCCATATCAGTAAAGTTAAGAACACTCGTAACCATGGATGGCTCTGTGTCATTTGATGCAGTTACTGGCATGATTCGGTGTTTGAGACTTTATGGGATCGGATTGACTATTAGGAATTATCTTTAGACCAATATAAAGATACGCATATACAGTGCAATTATAATTAATATAGCCCAAGTGGGAGAATGTAAGAATATATTATAAATATGGGCTTTATTAATTATTATTGCAATTATTAATTGGTCTAATAAAGAAAAGATATACGGTTTCCTATTTAGTCAAATATGGGGCTGGATAGTGTGGGTCGAGATAAACCTTATCTATAATGAGGGGATAGGTTACAATCTCTATAAATAGAGCTCAAGTCCCTCTTGTAAACCCTAATGTCCACATAACCTCACATAAAGAGTCGTCTGAAGCGATACGTGAGGGGCCGTCTCATTGAAGCCAGTGTTTAAAGGGGGTTTTACAAGAAAAGCTCTTGAGCATCGGATCTTCGCTATTCCGCATCAAGAACGATGGATCCGAAACAAGGTGCGTTAATTCCATTACTTTATGAAACTGTGATTCGCATATCTATACGTGTCGATCTTGGACTGCTGCATAAGGATTCTATTCGCAGCTTACAGTCCACCCCTCTACCCACATATATCACTCCCAATTCGGGGATTTTTTTTTATAAATTCCCAAACAAAATTCCGCAAACCCAAGAAAACTTGAAAGGTTTTATCATCAACAGGGGAAAATTATCCAAAAAAAAAATCTTAAATTTATTATTATTTTGTCAACTCGATGCTAAACCTTATAATTTTTTTCAATGGAATCATAAACATTTTTACATTTTCGCAAGGATTGCCCTCACCAACCTAGCCCAGGTGAGGGCCGCCCTCGCCTGAAGCCGGCGGAGGGAAGAAGGGAAGAGCAAAAAGAAGAAGAAAAAAGTAAAGAAAAACAGAAGAAAAGGAAATTTTTTTAAAAAAAAGATTAAAATTTTGTTAAATTTTGTTCATGTCAGTACTAGCAGTATCATGTAGGAAGATCGGAGTACAAGTTAGCAATTTCTAACTAAAATTGGTCAAATGGACTCAATTGGCCAAATGTAAAAATATTTAGAACTCAATTGGCAAAATCATCAATAGCCGTGATTTACTTGTCTTCTCATGGAACGATCATCAAGAGGTTGTGGAGCAGATACAAAAGAGCGATTATTCTTAGGCTTCGTTTGTCTCGTAGAAAATGAACGATTTGAAAAATATTTTTCTAGAAATGATGACTTATACTGCTCAATATAATGTTTTTATCGTCGACAAGAATTCATCAACATCAACATCAACATCAACATCACCTTTATCCCAAACTAGTTGGAGTCGGCGATCGATGAACCCGAAGCGTCTCTTGGGTTCATCTCATAAGGGGCAGCTCTTTTTTTGCGGCCGGCTCGCTACACCTGACGCCAATCCTCCTCCTTTACCCTGGCTTGGGACAGGCTATGTAAGCTACATAGGCAGTCGACAAGAATTCATATTTAAAAATTTTCATGGAAAATAAAATTAATTTTTTAATTTATTTTTATAAATGATACAAGCAATTAATTTAAAAAATATATAATTTTCATTTTTCTTGAAACGCCTTGTTATGGTTGTTCTCTTTTACCCTCCCTTCTTCACTTCGCCACCATCACTGCATAGTGCTTTTCACTAAAGTGTACGGGAGCAGCATCCCAAACAGTAGTGCCACATGTTTTTGATTTCTTCATTTCCCAGTTTTTCATCTGATAATCTTGATCATTGAGTAGGCCAAAACCGCTAATCGAGAATCTTACACTTGGCGGCAGGGACGGCTTCCGGCCCAATCACGGCGGCTTGATGATTGCTGAAATAAATTCATGCCCATGGCGGCAAAAATCTCGGGTATGAATCTGGCCACCCGAAAGCAGAGGAGTTTGTCATGCACTCCCAAGTATGCAATGAGCCTAATGGGAAAGGCCCCCCCAGTACGTTTGGGCACCCTCTCTGGAAGGGAGGTTCCCGTCTTCCGCCGCCAAAGGAGGAGGCAGAGGAAGAATAAAATCCTGACCACGAGTTGCCACTGCAGGAGGGGAGCAGGAGGATCTAGGTAGTCGTTGCCGCGTTCATAAGAAGTGTTGGGAGTGCGCAACAAAAGCCCGATACCTTAAGAGCCCCAAGTCCAAGCTCGTTAACATATTTAGTTGGACTTACATTCACTGAAAATATCAAGATATTGAATTATGGGCCAACTTAGATATATTAACTAATAAATACCACGTCAATTATCCGATGTGTGACTTCTGTAACACAATTTACGCGTGTGTCTTAATAAGAAAGATGAAAAGCTGCTGTTGATTTCGAGGGTGAGGGCTTGGAACTCAATATTTCTAGTAGAATATTGAGTATTAACGAAGATATACATAGCGTTGTTCGCATTTCTACTGTTCACACATTGACACCGACTATCTCTCCATCAACATTGCAAGGAGGAACCCTAGAACTTGCCTTCACAAACAAAGAAATTCCTGGCAGTTTGACCAGAACTGGTATCCTGATATAAGCAGGCTAATGCACACAGACTCGTCTAGTATTGTTAACATCGAACGTGGGAATGCAACAGCAAAGGAAAAACAAATCACTGGCAGGCAGGCAGGCAAATACAGGCATTGTTGTATCTTACTGGATTGAGTGCATGATCTGTCTGTAGATACTCCATTGGCATTCCTCTAAATCCCAACTCATTGCTCAAGCCGTGAACAAAGCGACATCAAGCAAAGAAGATCGAAGGAACTGTCACTCTAAGTAATAGCTATACATCCACACTCGTCCTAGTACAATCAACTAAGGAAAACCAAGACTTGAACATAAATTAATTGCTTGGTCAAATTGTAAGTATGAGCTGAATTCCCTGATAATCCTGAGCGTAACAGCATGTTGAAGGGAAAGTGGACTGCCAATGGCTATCGCCTAGTCCCCAGGACGAAGCTTATTAGATGAGCCAACTTTTGCTGTTGAAAGGGAAGTACTTGGGATAGATCTTTATAATAGCAATGTCAAGATCCACAGAAGCATCAGCAGCTTGGGCTGCAATATTTTTCTCCAGGTCTTGCAAATGTACAACAAACCTGCCACATCCTTTTCATAAGCCAAGAGCCTAGCATCAATCTTTAGTGCTCAACCAAGTGTAATACATCCTTGTCCGAGCCTTATATTCAAATACTCACCCTCTACCTAATTGCTTTAAGTTTCTGGTTTTTGGACTTTCTAAAAGGAGCTGTTTTTTTTTTCCCAGCACAGTTACATTCAAGAACGTTTCAGTATATAACCCAGGTCCCAGAAAGTGCTTTAAGAAATAGTACCGGCAAAAGATATCGAAAACAATAAGAGTTCCATTCTCATCAACATGGGATCAAGGCAGCAATATGTGCAACCAAAACAATGTCATGACTATTTTTTTTTTCCAGCACAGTTACCTTCAAGAACAAAACAGAATATAACCCAAGTCAAGCAGATACTGGCAGAGCAATGATTTTATGCCCTCCATTCACATGCTTGGGTGCAGAGAAATAGAATGACAAGATATTGAGCAAAGGCGACGGCAAAACTAATCTAACAAAGAATACCTCTTTCCCATCCCTAACTATAAGTGCTGTTTACATGTCTTCTTCAAGTTCAAGATAAATATCTCCAATTCCAAGATCATGTGGTAGAGAAGAAAACAAAGTGAGCAACTTGAGCTGAAGCCACTAAATTTGGACAGCAAAGTACATCCTCAAGCACCACCCTCCCCATCAGACAAATATATCATGTTTGTACAGTTGAAGACAACATGTGCACATATTAGAATGTTTGTACAGTCGAAGACGAGAATGTTTGTACAGTTGAAGACGTGTTCCAGAACCTATCTCCTCGTATACCTCTGATCAGCAAGATATGGAGAGACTTCAGATTAGCGCAAAAAACAAGTAACAGAAGATTTTCAGCCAAGGACGACTCAATAAGAGAAGGATCACATGGCATACTTTGCCCTCATTTTGGAGAATCTACATTAGCAACTGCAGGAGCAATCCTAGCTGCAGCTTCATCTCTGCCAAAATTATCCCCCATTGGTTTGGCATTTTCTTCAGATTTAGCAGAGTATGTCTTATTTGCATCAAGACACCTAATCAAACTAGTTTGAAGAGACTTGGAGGGAAGTCCTTCTGCCGGTTGCAAATTAGATATCAACATAGGATGACTAAGGAAAAGAGTGGTGTTAAACATTGCTTCTGATAACATTCTAAAGGTGACAAACCGTGTCACCACTGATTTAAGGAAATGAATTCCAGGAGAGGTGGTGTGAGTTCTTTATGCAATTGGGCAGGAACGCAGAATGATAACCTTGTTGTGGCATTCAAGTCAAACAAGGCAGTTCATTAAAAAGGCATTGGGCAGGAACGGAGAATGATAGCCTTGTTGTGGCATTCAAGTCAAACAAGGCAGTTCATTAAAAAGGCTCTCACTACAACTACAAGGAAACTTTGAACTGGCTAGGGATCTGCTACCCACTCCAAAATCCTTAATACTTCTCCAACGCATGCGAGACGATACATTTCGATCTAATGGGTTTCTTGTAAGATTCACCTTGCCCTAGGATCTGGAATTATCAAAGCTACATTCACCAGATACACGCAATAACATCAACTTCTCTGCTTAACAGGAATGGTGGCTGCACCGGTTGCGCTGGTTATGGCCTACAAGCACTTTAGGGCGACCATGGCAACACTTCTGCTCTAGAAATCAAGAAAAATAAAGTTGCATACCAAATGGATTTCCACTCCACAAGTTGCGTTACCAAATGGATTTTTGCTTCAGAAGCACTTTATCTTACGAACTCTTGAGCTTTTACTTGATGCAAAGATAGGCAAAAAGATGCCTCGAACTGCAAAAATTAGAACTTTAACCTAAATTGTGCGCTTTATGTACTTCCTCTTTCTGGGCAAACAGATCGAACTACAACATATTAAACATAGACTACCAACATATAAAAGAAGCATTTTCATGAAATAGTCCAAGAAACTTACCTCTAGCATTTGCATGAAGTAGACAGAACCAGCAACAGCGATTCCCGCCATCTGTAGCATCAGAATTTAAGCAGGCGAAGAAAATAGAATGAAAATTTCCTCTGCCAATGATACATGAAAGCCAAAATTGCTCCAGACTTCCCTCCAGCAGCAAAAGCTTTTGCAGGCGCGCATAGGAACAGAGCAATGTGCTGAGAGGAGAAGCAGAAGGAAGATTACCCGGAGGAAGCTCCTGAGCAGAGATGAAGCGATACCACAGATTCAGTTGATGTCTCTATCGAATGATTCCACGCCTCAATATGACTTCTGATCCTGTAAAGAAACAACCTTAAATTGTTGACTCCGAAGTCAAAGTCCTTAATTAAAAAATGCTTTTATTTGTTGGGATTTCACGGGATGAGCGTAATTTAAGAGTAGAATCGAGACCCAGATATTAACAAAAATTTAGACGCCTTTTCAATAACCAAGTAAAGATATACCCTTTTTTTCTCAATTTTATTCATTACATTTTCCATATAAAAATCAATGTAATTTACGCATACACAAATTTTAATGTCATTTTTCTGTGTCGCATAAAGTCAATTATATAATTACCGACTTTCCTCGCGAAATAAAATCAATTAATTAATTAGTTTCATACTTTTCTTGCAATTCCATGCTTTGGAAAATTATATTATTCATGCAATTCATTTGTCAACTATAGTACCGTAAATCTAAATTTGCTTAAGCACATTATTGAAATACTCTTGGTCTTCTAAGAAGTGATAAGTTTAGCTGTAAAAATGGAAACAAAAATAGGTTTTATTCTTTCCATAGAAGTTTTATCTGTTTTTACGAGTTTCGGATGAATTTCGGATTTTTCTCATGCCTAAATAACCAGATTTGAGATTTCACATTCGATCCGACCCAAAACCCGAAAACCGATCCAAACCCATCTCCGCTTCTTATCGGCTCCCTCCTCCTCCAGCTCATGATTCCTGCTGAGGGTGTTGCAGAGGAAGAGGTGAGGAGAAATATTTTGGACAAATGGAGAAGCAAACTGCGAGTCTCCATTTGGTCTCTGCGTTTCTCGCCATGGAACCCACTGACTGCGTGATATCACACGCGAGGTAAAATCTTCTCTGTTTTCCTCTTTGCGCGCGCTTCACTGAACTCACCTTCCTTTTCACCTGGTCTTTAGATTCTCTAGATCCTGTGTGTATTGAATTTGAAGCAAAATTATCTCTTTTATTCGAAACGCAGATCACTTGGTGGCGGGTCCGTGACAGTGGATGTTCAGAGGTTCGTGTGGGATCATTGCATCAGCAAAGCTGTAAGTCTTGATTGAGGGCTTTTCCCAAAGTAGAGAACCCAAAACGAAAATGAAAAAGATGTCTCAACTGAAGTGGCTTTTAAGTTCAGGTCACATGTTGATGTTGGTATGGGAAAAAAGTTACAAAAAAAAAAAACAATTTTTGTGTTCCCTGTGTCATATCTGCTAAAGTGAAACGAAATGATTATATGCTTCTATGGAAGTTATTGTTCTTGTTGCTACTGTTGGAATTGTTGCTTAGCTTAGTAATACTAGCTCATGTATTAGTTCTTGAGCACCAGGTTCATTGCCATCTGTTCTTGCTGCATTATTTTAGTGAAGGACTGTTACCGCAGAATTCTCTGAATAGGCAGTGTGTTGTTGCAGATTGGCAAGTGCCATGCTCCGTACTTGAAACACTTCTTGAAGAAGCTCATATTGGAAATTGAGTCTAATCGTGATGATGTGCTAGATGAATTGTATGAACTGTACACCGAGTTCATGACTTCTTTAAAGGTAAAGCTCATTGTTGTTAATTTTCTTACAGAGTAGTGTCTCCCATTTCTCCTGCTTTATTTACTAATGCTCAAGCTACCAATGACAAAGTCCTTTTTCATTAGGATGAGAATGCAGTTATAGGAAATGTGAGGGCTTTGAAATACATCTTTTCTTTTCCCAGATGGTAACTTTCTTTTTTCAGTTTTTTTTTCCTTCAATAGAGTTATAATTTTTTGTATGCATAATCTGAATCTTTGGCTTATAATTTCCTAGATGCAACTTATAAGGATGCAATGGTAAGGAAATTGGTGGTTCCACTGCATTGTTCGCTCAACATGCTTGAAGGAGATACAGGGTGTGTATGTGCTTGTCCTGGGTCATATGCTTTCTTGGTTTTGTTCAATTAGATTAGGTGTGCATGTATACTTTTTATTTTTTCAGAACATAATTTTATTTTAGGTATGGAGACATTCTTAATCACAGATTGTTTATTGTCTCATGCATTGTGTGGATTTATGTGCCAACTGAAATTAGCTTTCAGTCCATTCTCTCATCAGGTGCTCAATCTGGCCAGCCAGTCTATTTTTGTCAGAGTTCATACTTTCCTTTCCGGATATGTTCTCCAACAAAACGTGTTTTGAAGTAAGTTGTCCAAAGTGCACCGCAATTTTCAAAACATTGGTGTTATGGTTCAAATTTCTTGATTTATCCACATTAGATTTGGTTCTGTTATAGGCATTCCAATAGAAAAGTCTTGCCAACCTTATTGTTTTATTTTCTGTAGTAACAATCTGACTCATTGGATCCAGTAGTCTATACAGCAGTGATAATCACTTGGCCTTCTATTCTTTTCCCCCTTTATCTGATTAGTTTGATCTGGTTTAACTTTATATATCATGCACTAGAACTGATTTCAGGTATTGACTAGACTATTGGACATAGGTTGGCTCAGGTGTTGGCTTACTTGGTATCTGTCTCTCGCACGTGAAAGCTTCCAAGGTACTGTCCATGAGCTTCAAGCTCCTTTCTCCTTAGGTTTTTTGTCCTTTACTCGAACCTTCATATGTTTTTACATCGTTCTTATTCATCAATCAGTATATGTGGATATCAAAAGCTGATTTGGTTCTTGGAATTGTTCTTGTTCCTATGAGCTGGATATCAAAAGCTGATTTGGTTGTGAAACTGCGATCTGTCCTTCAGCACATATACATACTTGGCTGAACTTTCTGGACACAGTTTCATGATGATACAAGAGTAGCAGTTTACAAATTGACTGCATTCATGCAGGTAATATTAAGTGATGGCGATCTATCAACTTTAAGCAACATGAAGCTTAATTTGAAGATGAATCTATTGAGCACAGAAGATGATGAGCCAGATTCTTCGGAATGTACAGATTCTGTGAGTGATCATGTCATTGTCCATGCACATTCCAACCTAACTGCCCACTTTTTCAATTTTTTAGTTTCATATTTCACACATGCATCATAGTTTTCCTTCTTAGATCCCGTGATAGATATTTCTTTCATTGGTATGGTAGACATCGTTATGATAATGCCTTTAGCATAAAAGAGTAGTCCTGCTGCATGACTTCCCCATTAGTTCTTTGGTTATTTCGATGGCAGTGTAGTTTTTCTTTTTCCATGGAACAAATTATTTTTCTCAAGAAAAGCATGACTTTGAATGAGGTCCATCCGAACAATATTCATCTTCTGCGATCATGTGGATCCTGATGCAGTTTGACCATGCACAAATTGGAGGAATAAGAACTGAAATTGATATCGTTTCCTCGCCCCAGGTAAAATGTTTACACCTGCCTTGGGAATGTGCATCTGAGAGTGAACTTCAGGGATTGGAACCGGATATAATGTGAGTAGTTTCTCTACCAAAATGCCTCTTCTGTTGAGCATTAATGTGAGATATTCGGTTGTTTTCTCTCTTCATCAATTGGTGAAAATGTGATTTCTCTTTTTCTACAGCTTAGGTGCGGACGTGATATATGACCCGTTATGCCTGCCACACCTTGTGCGTTTGCTCTCCATTCTTGTGGATAAATCAAAGTCATCTTCTCGATTCCCGAGAGCACGTTGCGACAGTGCAATTGGCAGCGATCGGTGCAATTCCCAGGATGTCGAGGCAGCTTGCGACAGTGCAGGAAATGCCTGTCCTGCCAAGCATCCAATCGCCTACATTTCGTCTGTCATCCGCAATGCCAGTACTTTCGATCGTTTTCTTGCTTTAGTTGACGAGGCAAACCTTGCCATTAATGACCTGACCGGAACTCTTCAACCTGCCAGTTTGCTTTCGTACATGCAATCATACGATAGATCAAGCATACAACTGTTCAGGCTCTCAAGCAAATGAGGCTTGATGTTTCTGCCCGCCCTAGTGCGTAGCGCTTCATGATAGCGATCCCGTGAGCAGCATATTCAGACATTTCCTCTGATGTTTTTCGCTTGGCCTGTATGATTTGATTTTGGTTGATGTATGGACTGCATGTATGGTTGTAGTAATTTGAGCTATGAGAGGACATGCTTCATCAGCACTTGTACGCAGGATGCTTACTTCGCGACAGAGTACAAAGGACAATAGCGCAACGAAACCTTTTCCGGGATGGCGGGTTATGATCTCGAGTATCTTCAACCGGATGTGCCGACCCATTTTTCCTCGGTGTTGTAAATTTCTGAGTAGTTGAAGCCTTTTTTTTTAATGAGGAGAATTATCAAAAAATTCCAAATCTGTTGCTATTGTGTCCTAAACCTTTTGTTATTGTGTAAATTTAGTCTATTTGATTAGCTGGTGCTTACATGGATAGTTTTTAGTATTTTTAATATTTATTTATTTTTTTCTATCTTTCTTTTTTTTTTGGTTAGGACCGACATGAGGGTGCTGGCCCACCACACGAGGGCTGGCAACCTTCGCCAGTTGCTGCGAGCGAGGGCCACGACCATTGCCAGCGGCTAGTGAAGGCAGGCACGCATGCTCTCACCCATTGGCCTGTTGGCCCTAACCAAAGAAAAAGAAAAAAAAAAAAAAAAAATTATTTTAAAAATAATTAAGAAATTTAAGAAAATACTAAAAATTGTTTATGTTAGCGTCGGCGGTACCATGTCAGCATCGGTCGATCAAATGGACATAATTGACATAATTACAAAAGATATATGACTCGATTAACTAAAAAAAAAGTTTGCGACTAAATTGGCACAATTACAATAGGTTTAAGATTTTCTTTGGTAATTTTTTTTTATGTATAATTAAGAGGCTTGGTAGATAGGGCGCACTTGGTAACATTTCTGCTTCAAAAATTAACTTCTGGCTAGAAGTTAATTTTTCTACTTTTGCTCTAAAAATTGATTTTTGATGAAAAAATTCGTTTAGTAACGATTGAAAATTTTACTTCTAAAACATTATTAACATAAAATCTTCTATAAAAATCATTGTCAGCGGCCGAAAAATTTATACTTCATTTAAAAATTTTGAATTTCTTTAAAAATAATATATTATTACAAAATATTATTTACTTTTTAAAAATAAAAAATTATATTTATTTTTTATTCTGGTGGCTAGAGACGGCGACTCAACGGCGAAGATTGGTGGCGGTGGGTGGTAATCGGTGATGGCCAACAAAGGTTGGTGGTTGGTGGCGACGAGCAATGGTTAGTGTTTGCGGCGGCCGTGGTCGGCACTTTTGGCGGGTGGCAATGGTCCCAGGTGGTGATACACGGAGGTCGGCGTGGTTGGTGGCGATCACAAATGGCGGTGGGCAGTGACGGGTGACGGTTGGCGGTGGTTGGTAGCGGCAGTGGTCGGGCAATTAGCAGTTAGGGGCGGTGGGTGGTGGTGGTTGCAAGTGGCGATGGGTGATGGTTAGTGGTGGTCGTGGCAGAGGTCGATAGAGGAGGGTGTTGTCAAAAAGTAGGTGAGGATGTAATAAAAAGAGGGTGAGGCAAGAAGTACTTCTTGAGTTTTTTTTTTTGTCTAAGAAGTACTTCTTGAGTTGAGAAACAAATTTTTGAACTTCTCAAATTGAGGAAAAAATAACTTCATAAGTGAAAATTCACTTCAAAAGTAAAAATCAGAAGTAAAAATTTTTACAAAATGGATTTCTACTTTAGAAGTTATATTACCAAACGGATTTTTACTCCAGAAGTACTTTTGAAGCATAAATTCACTTCTAGAAATGTTACCATGCGCACCCTAAATTTCTGCCCACCTCATAATGACGACACATGGGCTTTAGGAAATTGTCAAAGTTAATATAAGAAATATGTTTTTTTTCTTTTAAAGTAAAAATCACGGCGGGGTCTTCAAAGATTTTGAAAGTGGGGGCTCATGAAGATTGGGGGTTGGGGTGGGGATAGCAAGAAAGTCTAGGGTAAGATTGAAGCTGGAGGACCGAGCAATGGAAATAATGACCGATTTACTTGCTTTAAACTACGTAAGACGTGGTGATGCTAAGCTAATTGAAACAAAGGTGATAGAAAGTAAGAGAGACCTTATTTCTTTTCTTGTATAATTTGTTGAGTCATAATAATCTCGTCACACTCGGCAGTCTTTGAGATTGTGATTGTGGTACATTAAAATACAGGTCGTAGTTATTCTCACCGAGTGATGTAGCCATATGAATTTTGACATGGACAAATGATCAACATAAAAACCAGATGCACCTTCTTGTCGTAGGACCATGTTCATTTTAAACCGAATGAGCTGAAAGCTTCTGTAGAGCCAAAGTCACATATCAACTTTGGTAGCATCATAGGGATCCATTCCAGTCGCCATAAGACCGACAGTAGATTTGGAAGAAAAAACAATGAAAGTTGGTTTTGGATAAGGGTTAATACCATCAAAATCTCAAAACTAATAGTCATGACAAATTTATCCCAAATTATTTTTTCACTACCAAAAACCTTAAATCAACACACTTATCACAAATTTGTCACAGAATTTATTCTAAACTTGTACAGCTGTGATAAATTTACCGTCAATTAATTTCCGTTAAGTTTTTTCGTCACCTGAATTGAATGACACATGGCAATTGTCGAGTGCACATGTTACCCTCTGTTTGTTATAGGTATATTAATTTAAATTTTTCGTGGTATTAACTCAATTTAACGGAAACTAATAGATGGCAAATTTCTCATGTGTATCAGTTTGGAATTTTTGTAGTAAAAAAATTAATTTAGAATAAATTATCATAGTTGTACTAATTTAAGATTTTTTATGGTCTAAAAATAATTTTGAACAATTTGTTACAAGTGTACTAGTTTGAATTGTTTGGTGATAAAAAAATAATTTGAAATAAATTTATCATGTATTTTTTAAAGTTTTCGTGATATTAACCTCTGGATAATTGAATGGTAATGCGGCCTCTCGATGGTCCAACTTCTCGATTATGGGGTCCAAATTTTTTTTTGGAACATAGTTAAAAGTCACATCACCCCTTTGAATGGACTCCTTGCAGATTCATTATCTCCTGTTCCAGCGGTCGAAAGATTGGCATGTACCTATTCTCTCTCTTGTGGCCCACAGTCGTATCAATGCCGACTTATATGGCTTCAGCAAGAGTCAAGGCGTGTTTATTTTGCGAAGAATTCAAAATACAAAAAATATTCTCTTGAAAATGATCGCTTTTAAAAATGAATGAATGAAAAAAAATATTATCATCCATAAAAATACTTAAACATAAGTTATTATCATATCGAAAAACAATTTCTTTGGACAATTATTTTAGAAAAAAAATTTCAAAAATGATTTGTTTTCCCCAAACATAAGGAGATTAAGGGCTTGTTTGGTAATAATTATGTTCCTGGAAACAGTTTCTGAATAGAAATGATTTTTTTTCTGATTCTATTCTCAGGAATAGTTTCTAAGCAAAATAATGCGTTTGGTAACTGTCAAAATTTCTATTCTCTGATTAGAAAAAGAACATAAATATGTTTGGTACAATCCTAAGAATTTCTATTCAAGAAGTGGAGGCGGCAGGGACCGGCGGCAATCAGCAACCAGCAGCGATTGGCGATGGTGGAGACAGGTGGCGGGGAGACCAACAGTGGCGGCGATTGGTGCCAACGGCGATTGGCACTGGTGGAGACTAGTGGCGGCAATTGACAGTGGTGGAGATCGGCGACCGGCGGTGGCAGCGATTGGTGACTGACGGCAAAGGTGGTGGACTCGTGGTTTTGAAGACGAGCATCAAGTTACACTGAGCTTATTTCTCTAAAATGACATTATTTCTCTTTGAGTGAGCCTATTTCTTGAAATTGCTCTCGAAAACAAAGGAGCAACTTTTTTTTGCTTCTTATTTTTGTTATTGAAAATAGAAAAATGATCAAATAGATTCATGTTCTTTTATCTGTTACCGAAAATAAAAGAACAAAAACGAGAGAATTATCGAAGAGGCCCTAAGCCGCTTTTCAATAAGTTTTACAATGCCCCACAACGTCTTCAACACTCAAGAAGGCGACAGCTAGTCAGCCACCATGATAATTATCTAATCTAATCTTAAGGAGGGCATGTAATTTGTCCGTATGCGCCTACTTTTAATGCCCACTTGTGCTTTCCAGTTCACAAGCTAAATCTCGCAATTCTTCAAGATTTAGGGAGGGTTAGATTCATGGAAACTGGAAGAAGTTGTAGCCCTTCCAATGAGAATCACGTGGACAATTAGCGTCGTTCTTCATTGAGAAAGATTGCTGTCCATTTTTGCTGGCCAGTATAGAAGAACGGCGAGTACAAAATCGGGGGGAAAAAAAAAAAAGAGGTGTGCTCGCAAATATGCACGTGAGTGATGTCCACGGGTTGCCACCCATCAATCGAAGACATGATCGAAGAGAAACTTATGCTTGATCGAGAAATATAATCAAACTGTGTGTGTATAGTTGGTTAATAACTCGTTGACATAAGTTTTCGAGTGAAAGTAGGCCAAATTGAATATATTGACGGGTTTAGACATCGCCTCCGGGAAAATTATCAAAAAAGTCATAAACTTGTTGCAATTATATCAATTTAGTCCTAATTTTTTTTTGCTGATCCAGTCATAAACCTTTTACAATTGTGCCAATTCAATCCATTTAGCAAGCCGCCGCTAACGTGGCAATTTTCAAATAATATTTTAATATTTTTTGAATTTTTAAATAATTTTATATTTTTATAACTTTTTTTGTCCTTTTTTTAGGATTTGGCTGACAGCTCAGTTGGCCATTGGTTGAGGGTTAGTGAGGTCGCTGCCCCCGGGAGAGGTTGCCGGCCCCCCGGCAGCTGCTGGGCAAGGGCTCCCAACCCTCACCTAGCCATGGCAATGTTTGGCAATCGTCGCCTAGATTTAAGTAAGGGCTGCAATCCCTTGCCTGGACGATGGCTATAGCATTCGTGGGGAGGGTGTCGAGCCCTCAACCAATCGTGGGTGTTTGTTATGGTTGCCACGGCCGTCGCCCAAGCGAGGGCTACGATCCTCATCAAGGGGGCCGGTGATCTCGCCTAGAGGGCTAGAGATCTATTTTTCTAAGAATGGAAGGATCTTTTATCGGGTGAATCCGAAGAATGATTTTTTGGTACACCCTATACTCTCTCTTTCTTTAAGGGATATTAATTATCAATAATAATAACTCGAAACCATTGGTCATGCTTAATATCTTCAGATTCCACACCCCTCCCTCCTGTGTGTGGAATTTTAGCAGGAGCAGGAGACAAGGCTGAAGAGAAAGAGCCTGCTTGGTCGGCCGCCATGTCTGGAATTATTGCGCATGCATGAGCAAGTGGTTCCTTACTTGGTCCAACGTAAGACAAAAAGGGACGAGCGCCTTTTCGTACGACGGAGACTTGCGGCGGTCTCCAGAAGATCTTGGCCGACCTCTGACTTTGACGCGCCTTTTGATGCGAAAAGATTCAATACCGGATCGAGGAGAAGTGTTCGGAAGAGCCACCTCCAATGGAGCTCTCACCATCTCATTCTGTTGCCCATCACATCGAACCTCTTTATAATCTTCCGCTTATCTCAGCGTCCTCGCTCGCTTTCTCTCTCTCTC
Source organism: Psidium friedrichsthalianum (assembly GCA_019149425.1). Classification (NCBI taxonomy): domain Eukaryota; kingdom Viridiplantae; phylum Streptophyta; class Magnoliopsida; order Myrtales; family Myrtaceae; genus Psidium; species Psidium friedrichsthalianum. Next base: position 15,975 of record JAGVVM010003341.1, read on the forward strand.
TCTCTCTCACACACACACACGAGTTCACTCTCATTGGCTTTCTTCGCTCTTTGGATTTCCCCAGAACCCTCCTCCTCCTCCGCCTCGTCCACGGTGGCACCGCCTCTCCAAAAGAGCATTTGAAGTGTGTGGAGGGCAGGCTGGAAATGGCAGGGGAAATGATGGGGAAGGTGGGGCCGCCGGACGATCTGAACGTTGGAGATCACATATTCCGATATGGGTTGCACGGTATTTATACACACCATGGTACCGCTCTCGTGCCTTTGCTGTTGCGTTAGTATTTTTCGGTTGTTAAGGCCACCCAATTACTATAAGTTCATCCAAACAGTACAGTCTGGCGGCCGGAGGTGATCATCATTCGATTGATTCTGATTGTAGCATGTCTTTGTTTTGGTCCTTAAGCGATGTTGACATGTTTGATGAAATTATATTTTATGAGGAGCGATGAGTTGTGCATGAGATACCATAATTAACCACGACACGTCTCTCTACCTGACCTTGTGGCGTGTATATGAAGCCCTAGTCCGCTGAAGATAAAGTCATAGTCTTTCAAAAGTCAAAAAGTCATGTACTAATTGTTTTAATGTCATTTTGGTTTCCTTTCAAACGGGTGAGCAACTTGATATTTCTTGATTGGTTTGGGTCGATGGGAATGTTATACGCCTGGTGCACCTAAAAAGGTCTATTTATTCCTATGTACTCAGAGATTGTTCTTGAATTGGAAAGAAAATATATAACTCAATTTTGAGATTTACAATCTCAAGTTTTTTTTTTTTTTAAGTCTGTTTCTTGACATCTAGAACTTTTGGGGATGAGGAAGTTTGTATCGCAAGTGGTACGGCCTCGAAAATTAGGTCATAAGATTGAGTAACCAGCTCACTGTGTGATGCTCATCAAACATGCTTGGTCATATAGTGCTTAAGTTGACAGTGATTAAATTTGTTAGGGACGACTCAAGATTCAAATGTATAATTGTGCCCGTTAATGACTCGATTAATACCCTACCTGATCAAAATCATTTTTTTTTATAGATTTATTTTTACATCTGTCCGTTCCATCTTTACGTATTCTTATTACGATTAGAAAGTCCTTTTTTTTTCTTTTTCTGATACCTAAATGTCTTTGTTGCCGATATGGAAAATAGGGGGAACCATGTTTCCATGACAAGCCCGTTCGGACCGAAAGAATTCCAAATCCGACCCAAACATACATCGCACAAAACCCAACAAGAAAAGCCCAAATCCAGGAATAGGCCTTATTTCTAATCATCCCTAATCAAAACCTTCATCCTCGTTCATTTGGGATTGAAATTTCAATTCTTTACCATGTTCTGCACTTTTATATATGGCAGGAATTTACGTCGGTGACGGCTACGTGATTCATTTCACTCGTACAGAGAACAAAAGAACCAAATGCCTATAGCTGTCCAAGACTAGCCCCAAGCAACGAAGTTGTCCCGATTTCCCAGAATGCGAAAACCAGGAGACCATCAAGCGTGGGGTAGTCAAAACTTGTCTCGATTGCTTCTGCCGGGATGGCAACAAACTCCGATCCCTCCACCATTATAGGTACGGGTGGCCACGACTATGGTTTATGTTCGCGAGGCCAGGGACTTGCACCACCTTACCTTGCACCAAATCACGCGATCAAGTCGTCGAGAAGGCTCTCGACCTTCATGCTAACAATTCTTTCGGCAACTACAGCCTCATCAACAATAACTGTGAGCATTTCGCTATATTTTGCCAGACTGACATCCGTAAAAGCGAGCAGACATCATTTATCAGTAATTGTGAGCATAAAATTATGGCAGCCAAAGAGTGGAACATGAGGTCGCTGCAGAGGAACTGAATTTAAGCGGTCCAACCTCCCTCCAATCCTTTATTCTGTCTGCTTGTTTTTCTTTTTCCTTACTCTCTGTTTCACTGCATGTTCAAAAGACCGCTACTGCATTGCTGCGGTGTTCCCATGTTAGCAATCGGTGATAAATCAGTACTAACATCATATTCCTACGGCCGGAAAGAGACCAACCAACAATATCCAGATTCATCAAAGCACGAGTGTGGAACAATGATGCCAAGTAATACATTCCCCAGGTACTGCATCATAAGCCGATTTCAGCTCAAGAATGAAAACACCAATCCCAGAATGCACTAAAAGAACCAGGTCCCTGAAGTCGAAGCTCTCGAAAGTTCGATACTTTCTGAGAATTCAAAGCAAGAGGTGCCAAAACTCAGGCTTCCGCAGGCCTGGAGGGTCTACCAGGGGGTCGAAGCGGGGTCGCTAGAGGGAAGAACGAGAAAGAGTGATCCCATCTCAGCCCAGAGAAGAAGCCGGCGCGATTGCGCTCTAGACTTCCCTCCAGCTACAAAAATCGTTGACTATGAAGTCAAAAGTCCTTGATTCAATTGCCTTTGATTTGCTGGGGATTTTGGTAGAAAAAGGAAATAACTCGCCGGTTCCGTTTTCGAATGAAGTCCACATTCCCGAACGATTCAAATTGCAGCCCACGACTCAATTGTCCTAAAGGATAAAAAATCAGCACTTGTGTCCATGGTAACCGTTGTTGGAGGGGGTAATCAACGGAACAAACGAAAATCAAGAACAACAAGGAATCACATAGAACATCGTGCCTTTGGTATGACGAACGGAATAGAACCCCATCGAGGTCCTAATTATATGACTTTGGAATGATGTCCTCCTGGCGTGAGTTCACGTAGAACATCGCGCCACCATAGAACTAGGTACTGTCTTGCTAGAAATGGTCGTTGCGAAATACTTTTCACCAACATTGGTTCTTCAATTTTTATTAAGAGGAGACGGGTTCTATGGCAATTCCGAATGGGAGACTTAATGGGTTACAAGGAGCAGATATGCTTTGTTGGAATTTAATCGATGACGAAGCACATAACACTTCGTTGGAGTTTAATTGACAACAAAGTGAGATGATAGATAGATATGATATCGAAATTTAATCGACGTCGAAGTATCCGAAATTACGACTAAAGTGTGGGAATTGAAAGGTATGTGAATGTAAAGTTGTGAAAAAGATAAATTAGGAAAAGTAAAGATAGAAAAATAAAGAACATTGAGTTTTATCATTAATTGAATGGCTTTTTTTTTGGTTGAAATTGAAGGGCTTTTCAAAGAGTACACTTCGGGGATTTATAACCATTATAAAGGGCAGTTACACTTAGCGGTTAACCGGTTACTAAATAAAAAATAACAACTCCCTTTCGGTCATTACCTTCACGTTGGTAGTTATCTTCGTGTCGGTTGCTCGTCATCACTACCGATGATTTTACGAGAAACTTCAAGACCCTTGTCGGTAACTTTGAAGAGGAAGAGTGGAAATTGGTCGCGGCCTTTGAATTTTTCGCTCTGTCAAGACGACAACATTGTGCTTCTTTGAAGAGGAAGTGGATCTATTATGTGTTTATCATGGTATGTCCTACCATTGGTATCATCAACATGAATATAATGGGGACAGCAAGGCATGTGGAATTTGAGGAGGGATTTATAACCCTTACAAATGGCAGTTACACATAACGGTTAGCTGGTTACTGAATAAAAAAGAATAACTTCCTTTTGGTGGTTGCCTTCACTTTGGTAGTTATCTCCATGTCGGTTGTTTGCCGTTGTTACTGATGATTTTGAGATTCTTTTTGGTAACTTTGAAGAGGAAGAGTGGAAATTGTTCGTAGCCTTTGAGTTTTTTGCTCTGTCAAGACAACAACGGTGTGCTTCTTCGAAGAGGAAGATCACATCTATTGCGTGTTTATCATGATACATCCTACCATTGATATCGTCGATGGGACACCAAGGCATTCCATGAATATAACGTCCTTCCATTGGTATCGTCAATGGGGACAACAAGGCACGTGGATTTGAGGAGGATGGACACACATTTAATGTCCTAACATCCTACCATTGGTATCGTTGATGTGGGACAACAAGGCACGTAGAATTTGAGGAGGGTGGATGCACATTTGCAGAAGGGATAACACTTGCTCTGATACTATATTAAAAAGTCCAACTCAAAAGCTTAAGCTGATAGATGGAGGGAGACCACATGAATATAAAGAGCATATAGGATCTATTATCAAGTGATATGGGACAACAATTTCAATAAAATCAAGAGGTACTAAGAAGATAACAGAAATGGACAATCAACGATGCTTTGTCAAACAAGGTTGATTTCATCGTCCGTCCTAGCGTTTGGCGAATGCACCTACCACCTTCTTTGTCATGCAGTCTGAAAAGGAAACATCACTAGAAAACACCGAAAGTTGTTGAAGTTGCTAAGGAAAGAACTTTATCACAAAAAAAAAAAACTTTCCGACACCACACAACTTTGAGGAACCTTATAAAAGATTTAACTTTGAAATATTCTACCGGAAAAGGTTTTTCTACTGTACATTATCTCACGAGCATGTGTTTGGTTAGTACACATGAGATGTACGTGAATCCCGTTTCGTTTTTCCGTTTGTGGACAGCGTTGGTTTCCCCTGTTTACGATCGCACAAAATGCTTTTGTCGTTCCATTAGCTCGGGATATAACTACGTCTCAACATGAGTCTCCAAAAAGGGAGTTGCAAACCCTAAGGAGCCCGTGACCAATTCGATGTGCATCAAAACAAGCAAAGACGGAAGCGTCTCTCCATGTGTGACTCATCTTCCAACAATTTGAACGTTGTTGTTTTTTTACCTCTTCAAGTGTAACAACCCGGTTCAACGAGGGTGGAGATTGGTTGCCAAGGCATGTGGGCCTAGACAAGCAGTGGTTCTTGGTTTCTAAAATGACGAATGGGATAGAAATGAACTGGCTTGCACACCGAATCGGGAAAAACGATTCTAGAATATGTGTGTGTGTGTGTGAAAAAACTAGAATTGACTCACAAAAGCACTTTTTGACATAATAATAAGTTTCGCTATGAAACTCCAAAGTTAAGCATACTCAGGCTAAAACATTATCAAAATGGGTGATCGCTTGAAAAAGTGTATGCCTATACTTTAAAAGGACAAAACTGGGAGACTTAAAGTGAGCAATATTTTAAATAGTCAATCTAGGGACATCATATCAAGTGTCAAACTTTAGTTAGTGAAGCAAGAAAAAAAGGAAAAAGACAAGCCAGTGAAAGGATTTGTCTCGCATGTTTGAGAGATTGTCGCCAGATTAGCTGTCGACTCATATTTTGCATGAACTCTAACTCCTTATCCCCTTACTTCTCTACAAAATGATCCCATGAGCCTCTTCATCCGAAAGCACAAGTCGAAAATGGCAAGGGTGCCATCGACAAGGTTATGACCATGTCTGAGCAGTTGATGTGGAAGGTGATGAAGCTATTGATACCAGATTTTTAATCACTTTTTCTCTTTAAGAATTAATAAAAAATTCATAAAAATTCATAAAATTACAAAATCAACTTTGAAAGCCTTGGCCAATTCTAAGGAACTAATTTTGAACAAAAAGTGATTTTTCATATTTTTCGTATTTTTTGATATTTTTCAAAAAATACAAAAATACTTGAAAATTCAGGAAAAATAATATTTTAGGCCACAAAAACACACACAAATAGCCGAATATTTTCCTTTTAAATCCCTTTTCATGTTCGCCATCGTAAAATGGAAAAAATCCAATTTGGAGTCATGTGTTCTTTCACAAGCATAATCTCGAATTGGGCCTAAAAAATTCAATTTGAGTCAATTTCTTTTCATTTTTCACTTTTAGGAGTTATGATATTGTCCTCTAATAGTCCAAATTTTCATCTCGGTCCAATTGTACCCGGAATGACTCAATTTTACAAAAGAGCCTTAGTTGAATTTTGCATTTTTCAATTTAGCCCCTAAGTTAACAAAAAAATGAAATTAAACTTTTTCTAGGGGCACCCATGAAAATCCAAGACTCCTACCCTATAGTTTTTTGGTGAAGGAGATGACGTCCCACCGACTCGACATCAAGGAATTCACTTCCAAGATCAAAGCCATGCTAACAAGGATGGAGTGGAAGGTTCATTCCGCCAAACAGCAAGAATAACGCTGTGTTTGTTTGGGGGAAAAAGTTTTCCAAAATATTTTATTTTCCTTTGGGGGGCGGAAAATAGGTTAAGGAAAACATTTTCCTCCTATGGAAAAATCCCTTTGAAAATGGGAAAACGATTTCCTCTAAAACTCATTTTTAATATTTTCCTCACCTTGCTGATCCTCACTACCATCATGTTGTCCTCATAACTGATAATGTCCTTGCTGCCTCGGTTGTGATCTCTTCTACTGTACAAAACTCGGCAAAACCTAAAAAATTGGTATTTCACGTGGTCACTGATAAGAAAACATATACTTCTATGCATGCCTGGTTTGCCATAAATCCAATCAGGTTAGCTGTGGTTGAAGTTAAGGGACTGCACCAATATGATTGGTCTCAGAAGTCAACATTCGTGTCAAGGAGATGATAGATTTTCATCGGCTATTATGGAGACACTTCTATAGAAATCTGAAGAGAGATATGCAGCTCCGTCCAACCCATTTGCAAAGGAGAGTGCCATAAAGGAGGGCTTGCGATACCACTATGCTGAGCCGAGTTACCTCATGATAACATACTGGATTCCTCAAAGTCCTTGCACGCTGCCTCCAAATGCTTCGCCGCACCGAGTATAATGGGGCAATCATTTTGAACGACAAAAGAGAGTTCTTTCGGTGGTGGTGGGAGGCAAGTAGGGACAGTGGCATAAAGATCTTGCTCGAGGGTTTACGGGAGGAAAAGAGAAAAGAGGACAACACCCACTCAAGTGGTGGATAAGCTGGGAGAGTCACCGAAAGAAAAAGGATGGGCAGAGGAAGTCCATGGATGGCTGGGGGGAGAGCTCGATTAAAAAAAAAAGATGAAAAGGAAAATGATGGGAGGGGGGCCTCCTCTCGGGCTCTCTCTCTCTCTCTTCGAAAAAAAAATAGAATAGGACGAGATGAAGCCCTCTCTACCAGAAGCCATCTCTTTTTTTGCAGGGAATTGAACGAGAGAATGAGAAAAAAGAGTCAACAAGGGAAGAGCACCAGAGGAGGCATCCATGAAGAAAAGAGGGGATTGGTGGCTGTGATTAGAAAAGCCAAGTGAAGGCAAAAGGAAAAATCTTCAGCAAGTCTTCGAGCACCCTCCTCTTGCCAGCCAGCAGATCCGCGAAACATCTAGCAAACTCATCGGGTATCCAATGATCACAATGGGGCAGCCTAGCCGAGTTGTTGCCTTCGCTTGATGATTTGCTCGGGATTTCTAGCATCTGCTATGACACTAAATCAGTCCACAGTGATTTATTCGCAGTTTGGCAAGCACCAAATAAAGTCCACAAAAGGACACGCAGGGAGTAAAAAAATCATATTAAGTTATAGCCATTTCATCTTCATCGTTCTCTGACATCTACATCCCATTATGTTTGACTTTCTCCTCAGGATTTGCTCATGTTGGCCATGTACAAAAGACACCTGTAGAAGCAATAAAAAAAAAAAAAACAAAAGTGCAGGGCACTTTTGTTTTTTTTTTTTTTATTGCTTCTACAGGTGTCCTTTTGTACATGCCAACATGAGCAAATCCTGAGGAGAAAGTCAAACATAATGGGATGTAGATGTCAGAGAACGATGAAGATAAATGCTATAACTTAATATGATTTTTTTTACTCCCTGCGTGTCCTTTTGTGGACTTTATTTGGTGCTTGCCAAACTGCGAATAAATCACTGTGGACTGATTTAGTGTCATAGCAGATGCTAGAATCCCGAGCAATCATCAAGCGAAGGCAACAACTCGGCTAGGCTGCCCCATTGTGATCATTGGATACCCGATGAGTTTGCTAGATGTTTCGCCGGATCTGCTGGCTGGCAAGAGGAGGGTGCTCGAAGACTTGCTGAAGATTTTTCCTTTTGCCTTCACTTGCTTTTCTAATCACAGCCACCAATCCCCTCTTTTCTTCATGGATGCCTCCTCTGGTGCTCTTCCCTTGTTGACTCTTTTTTCTCATTCTCTCGTTCAATTCCCTGCAAAAAAGAGATGGCTTCTGGTAGAGAGGGCTTCATCTCGTCCTATTCTATTTTTTTTTCGAAGAGAGAGAGAGAGAGCCCGAGAGGAGGCCCCCCTCCCATCATTTTCCTTTTCATCTTTTTTTTTAATCGAGCTCTCCCCCCAGCCATCCATGGACTTCCTCTGCCCATCCTTTTTCTTTCGTGACTCTCCCAGCTTATCCACCACTTGAGTGGGTGTTGTCCTCTTTTCTCTTTTCCTCCCGTAAACCCTCGAGCAAGATCTTTATGCCACTGTCCCTACTTGCCTCCCACCACCACCGAAAGAACTCTCTTTTGTCGTTCAAAATGATTGCCCCATTATACTCGGTGCGGCGAAGCATTTGGAGGCAGCGTGCAAGGACTTTGAGGAATCCAGTATGTTATCATGAGGTAACTCGGCTCAGCATAGTGGTATCGCAAGCCCTCCTTTATGGCACTCTCCTTTGCAAATGGGTTGGACGGAGCTGCATATCTCTCTTCAGATTTCTATAGAAGTGTCTCCATAATAGCCGATGAAAATCTATCATCTCCTTGACACGAATGTTGACTTCCTGAGACCAATCATATTGGTGCAGTCCCTTAACTTCAACCACAGCTAACCTGATTGGATTTATGGCAAACCAGGCATGCATAGAAGTATATGTTTTCTTATCAGTGACCACGTGAAATACCAATTTTTTAGGTTTTGCCGAGTTTTGTACAGTAGAAGAGATCACAACCGAGGCAGCAAGGACATTATCAGTTATGAGGACAACATGATGGTAGTGAGGATCAGCAAGGTGAGGAAAATATTAAGGAGGAGGTAGACGAGATCGAGCCATAGAATTGACTGCAAATCCTTCAGCCAGTTCCGGCAAAGGCAAATAAGATCTTTTGGTATACCGTGTGACGCTAAATGCCAATAAATTTATTCTTGCTGTTTGGCGGAATGAACCTTCCACTCCATCCTTGTTAGCATGGCTTTGGTCTTGGAAGTGAATTCCTTGATGTCGAGTCGGTGGGACGTCATCTTCTTCACCAAAAAACTATAGGGTAGGAGTCTTGGATTTTCATGGGTGCCCCAAGAAAAAGTTTAATTTCATTTTTTTGTTAACTTAGGGGCTAAATTGAAAAATGCAAAATTCAACTAAGGCTCTTTTGTAAAATTGAGTCATTCCGGGTACAATTGGACCGAGATGAAAATTTGGACTATTAGAGGACAATATCATAACTCCTAAAAGTGAAAAATGAAAAGAAATTGACTCAAATTGAATTTTTTAGGCCCAATTCGAGATTATGCTTGTGAAAGAACACATGACTCCAAATTGGATTTTTTCCATTTTACGATGGCGAACATGAAAAGGGATTTAAAAGGAAAATATTGGCTATTTGTGTGTGTTTTTGTGGCCTAAAATATTATTTTTCCTGAATTTTCAAGTATTTTTGTATTTTTTGAAAAATATCAAAAAATACGAAAAATATGAAAAATCACTTTTTATTCAAAATTAGTTCCTTAGAATTGGCCAAGGCTTTCAAAGTTGATTTTGTAATTTTATGAATTTTTATGAATTTTTTTATTAATTTTTAAAGAGAAAAAGTGATTAAAAATCTGGTATCAATAGCTTCATCACCTTCCACATCAACTGCTCAGACATGGTCATAACCTTGTCGATGGCACCCTTGCCATTTTTGACTTGTGCTTTCGGATGAAGAGGCTCATGGGATCATTTTGTAGAGAAGTAAGGGGATTAAGGAGTTAGAGTTCATGCAAAATATGAGTCGACAGCTAATCTGGCGACAATCTCTCAAACATGCGAGACAAATCCTTTCACTGGCTTGTCTTTTTCCTTTTTTTCTTGCTTCACTAACTAAAGTTTGACACTTGATATGATGTCCCTAGATTGACTATTTAAAATATTGCTCACTTTAAGTCTCCCAGTTTTGTCCTTTTAAAGTATAGGCATACACTTTTTCAAGCGATCACCCATTTTGATAATGTTTTAGCCTGAGTATGCTTAACTTTGGAGTTTCATAGCGAAACTTATTATTATGTCAAAAAGTGCTTTTGTGAGTCAATTCTAGTTTTTTCACTCACACACACACATATTCTAGAATCGTTTTTCCCGATTCGGTGTGCAAGCCAGTTCATTTCTATCCCATTCGTCATTTTAGAAACCAAGAACCACTGCTTGTCTAGGCCCACATGCCTTGGCAACCAATCTCCACCCTCGTTGAACCGGGTTGTTACACTTGAAGAGGTAAAAAAACAACAACGTTCAAATTGTTGGAAGATGAGTCACACATGGAGAGACGCTTCCGTCTTTGCTTGTTTTGATGCACATCGAATTGGTCACGGGCTCCTTAGGGTTTGCAACTCCCTTTTTGGAGACTCATGTTGAGACGTAGTTATATCCCGAGCTAATGGAACGACAAAAGCATTTTGTGCGATCGTAAACAGGGGAAACCAACGCTGTCCACAAACGGAAAAACGAAACGGGATTCACGTACATCTCATGTGTACTAACCAAACACATGCTCGTGAGATAATGTACAGTAGAAAAACCTTTTCCGGTAGAATATTTCAAAGTTAAATCTTTTATAAGGTTCCTCAAAGTTGTGTGGTGTCGGAAAGTTTTTTTTTTTTGTGATAAAGTTCTTTCCTTAGCAACTTCAACAACTTTCGGTGTTTTCTAGTGATGTTTCCTTTTCAGACTGCATGACAAAGAAGGTGGTAGGTGCATTCGCCAAACGCTAGGACGGACGATGAAATCAACCTTGTTTGACAAAGCATCGTTGATTGTCCATTTCTGTTATCTTCTTAGTACCTCTTGATTTTATTGAAATTGTTGTCCCATATCACTTGATAATAGATCCTATATGCTCTTTATATTCATGTGGTCTCCCTCCATCTATCAGCTTAAGCTTTTGAGTTGGACTTTTTAATATAGTATCAGAGCAAGTGTTATCCCTTCTGCAAATGTGCATCCACCCTCCTCAAATTCTACGTGCCTTGTTGTCCCACATCAACGATACCAATGGTAGGATGTTAGGACATTAAATGTGTGTCCATCCTCCTCAAATCCACGTGCCTTGTTGTCCCCATTGACGATACCAATGGAAGGACGTTATATTCATGGAATGCCTTGGTGTCCCATCGACGATATCAATGGTAGGATGTATCATGATAAACACGCAATAGATGTGATCTTCCTCTTCGAAGAAGCACACCGTTGTTGTCTTGACAGAGCAAAAAACTCAAAGGCTACGAACAATTTCCACTCTTCCTCTTCAAAGTTACCAAAAAGAATCTCAAAATCATCAGTAACAACGGCAAACAACCGACATGGAGATAACTACCAAAGTGAAGGCAACCACCAAAAGGAAGTTATTCTTTTTTATTCAGTAACCAGCTAACCGTTATGTGTAACTGCCATTTGTAAGGGTTATAAATCCCTCCTCAAATTCCACATGCCTTGCTGTCCCCATTATATTCATGTTGATGATACCAATGGTAGGACATACCATGATAAACACATAATAGATCCACTTCCTCTTCAAAGAAGCACAATGTTGTCGTCTTGACAGAGCGAAAAATTCAAAGGCCGCGACCAATTTCCACTCTTCCTCTTCAAAGTTACCGACAAGGGTCTTGAAGTTTCTCGTAAAATCATCGGTAGTGATGACGAGCAACCGACACGAAGATAACTACCAACGTGAAGGTAATGACCGAAAGGGAGTTGTTATTTTTTATTTAGTAACCGGTTAACCGCTAAGTGTAACTGCCCTTTATAATGGTTATAAATCCCCGAAGTGTACTCTTTGAAAAGCCCTTCAATTTCAACCAAAAAAAAAGCCATTCAATTAATGATAAAACTCAATGTTCTTTATTTTTCTATCTTTACTTTTCCTAATTTATCTTTTTCACAACTTTACATTCACATACCTTTCAATTCCCACACTTTAGTCGTAATTTCGGATACTTCGACGTCGATTAAATTTCGATATCATATCTATCTATCATCTCACTTTGTTGTCAATTAAACTCCAACGAAGTGTTATGTGCTTCGTCATCGATTAAATTCCAACAAAGCATATCTGCTCCTTGTAACCCATTAAGTCTCCCATTCGGAATTGCCATAGAACCCGTCTCCTCTTAATAAAAATTGAAGAACCAATGTTGGTGAAAAGTATTTCGCAACGACCATTTCTAGCAAGACAGTACCTAGTTCTATGGTGGCGCGATGTTCTACGTGAACTCACGCCAGGAGGACATCATTCCAAAGTCATATAATTAGGACCTCGATGGGGTTCTATTCCGTTCGTCATACCAAAGGCACGATGTTCTATGTGATTCCTTGTTGTTCTTGATTTTCGTTTGTTCCGTTGATTACCCCCTCCAACAACGGTTACCATGGACACAAGTGCTGATTTTTTATCCTTTAGGACAATTGAGTCGTGGGCTGCAATTTGAATCGTTCGGGAATGTGGACTTCATTCGAAAACGGAACCGGCGAGTTATTTCCTTTTTCTACCAAAATCCCCAGCAAATCAAAGGCAATTGAATCAAGGACTTTTGACTTCATAGTCAACGATTTTTGTAGCTGGAGGGAAGTCTAGAGCGCAATCGCGCCGGCTTCTTCTCTGGGCTGAGATGGGATCACTCTTTCTCGTTCTTCCCTCTAGCGACCCCGCTTCGACCCCCTGGTAGACCCTCCAGGCCTGCGGAAGCCTGAGTTTTGGCACCTCTTGCTTTGAATTCTCAGAAAGTATCGAACTTTCGAGAGCTTCGACTTCAGGGACCTGGTTCTTTTAGTGCATTCTGGGATTGGTGTTTTCATTCTTGAGCTGAAATCGGCTTATGATGCAGTACCTGGGGAATGTATTACTTGGCATCATTGTTCCACACTCGTGCTTTGATGAATCTGGATATTGTTGGTTGGTCTCTTTCCGGCCGTAGGAATATGATGTTAGTACTGATTTATCACCGATTGCTAACATGGGAACACCGCAGCAATGCAGTAGCGGTCTTTTGAACATGCAGTGAAACAGAGAGTAAGGAAAAAGAAAAACAAGCAGACAGAATAAAGGATTGGAGGGAGGTTGGACCGCTTAAATTCAGTTCCTCTGCAGCGACCTCATGTTCCACTCTTTGGCTGCCATAATTTTATGCTCACAATTACTGATAAATGATGTCTGCTCGCTTTTACGGATGTCAGTCTGGCAAAATATAGCGAAATGCTCACAGTTATTGTTGATGAGGCTGTAGTTGCCGAAAGAATTGTTAGCATGAAGGTCGAGAGCCTTCTCGACGACTTGATCGCGTGATTTGGTGCAAGGTAAGGTGGTGCAAGTCCCTGGCCTCGCGAACATAAACCATAGTCGTGGCCACCCGTACCTATAATGGTGGAGGGATCGGAGTTTGTTGCCATCCCGGCAGAAGCAATCGAGACAAGTTTTGACTACCCCACGCTTGATGGTCTCCTGGTTTTCGCATTCTGGGAAATCGGGACAACTTCGTTGCTTGGGGCTAGTCTTGGACAGCTATAGGCATTTGGTTCTTTTGTTCTCTGTACGAGTGAAATGAATCACGTAGCCGTCACCGACGTAAATTCCTGCCATATATAAAAGTGCAGAACATGGTAAAGAATTGAAATTTCAATCCCAAATGAACGAGGATGAAGGTTTTGATTAGGGATGATTAGAAATAAGGCCTATTCCTGGATTTGGGCTTTTCTTGTTGGGTTTTGTGCGATGTATGTTTGGGTCGGATTTGGAATTCTTTCGGTCCGAACGGGCTTGTCATGGAAACATGGTTCCCCCTATTTTCCATATCGGCAACAAAGACATTTAGGTATCAGAAAAAGAAAAAAAAAAGGACTTTCTAATCGTAATAAGAATACGTAAAGATGGAACGGACAGATGTAAAAATAAATCTATAAAAAAAAATGATTTTGATCAGGTAGGGTATTAATCGAGTCATTAACGGGCACAATTATACATTTGAATCTTGAGTCGTCCCTAACAAATTTAATCACTGTCAACTTAAGCACTATATGACCAAGCATGTTTGATGAGCATCACACAGTGAGCTGGTTACTCAATCTTATGACCTAATTTTCGAGGCCGTACCACTTGCGATACAAACTTCCTCATCCCCAAAAGTTCTAGATGTCAAGAAACAGACTTTAAAAAAAAAAAACTTGAGATTGTAAATCTCAAAATTGAGTTATATATTTTCTTTCCAATTCAAGAACAATCTCTGAGTACATAGGAATAAATAGACCTTTTTAGGTGCACCAGGCGTATAACATTCCCATCGACCCAAACCAATCAAGAAATATCAAGTTGCTCACCCGTTTGAAAGGAAACCAAAATGACATTAAAACAATTAGTACATGACTTTTTGACTTTTGAAAGACTATGACTTTATCTTCAGCGGACTAGGGCTTCATATACACGCCACAAGGTCAGGTAGAGAGACGTGTCGTGGTTAATTATGGTATCTCATGCACAACTCATCGCTCCTCATAAAATATAATTTCATCAAACATGTCAACATCGCTTAAGGACCAAAACAAAGACATGCTACAATCAGAATCAATCGAATGATGATCACCTCCGGCCGCCAGACTGTACTGTTTGGATGAACTTATAGTAATTGGGTGGCCTTAACAACCGAAAAATACTAACGCAACAGCAAAGGCACGAGAGCGGTACCATGGTGTGTATAAATACCGTGCAACCCATATCGGAATATGTGATCTCCAACGTTCAGATCGTCCGGCGGCCCCACCTTCCCCATCATTTCCCCTGCCATTTCCAGCCTGCCCTCCACACACTTCAAATGCTCTTTTGGAGAGGCGGTGCCACCGTGGACGAGGCGGAGGAGGAGGAGGGTTCTGGGGAAATCCAAAGAGCGAAGAAAGCCAATG
>JAGVVM010003342.1:0-44668 GCA_019149425.1 Psidium friedrichsthalianum
CCCCCCCATCATCGGACATTCATTCTGCATAGGTAACCCATGAGATTGATTTTAGGGCATTTTGTATATTGATCGACTTAATGGGGAAAACAACCCATCAAAAGTCCATCCCAGTCCTTCGTAAGGAGGCCTCTCGAAGTGGGGGAAACACTTGAAGATGTCAATCAGACTTATGTCAAGGAGAGTTAGGGCATCTAGTAGATCTCATCAAAAGGCATTACAGCCTGCACTCATACAAGCATTGGCATGAGTAGGGGATGCAAACCACATTGACCATTCAACTTCAAAGGCTTGGTGGTTACGCCCGACATTGGAAGAGTACAACGCCTCATCAGAGTGGATTTAAGACCAAGTATGCAACACTCCTTTGGGACTTGATCCATTCCGCACTCTATCAAAATTCCTAGGCCTCAAACGGCCAAAAGTGAGAAATCTTTAAAGCCAAACTTTGGTACGGTGTCCCGTTGATCTTTCATTTATGACAATGTATTTCCAATATAGCCCATTGAGGGGAGAATACTTCAGAGTGGTTCCGTATTTCATTTTTGATCCCTTATAGCTTTATAGCCCAACAAATGTGCTATCATGGAACTTATCATAATGATCCTTTACTAAGATGTTTCTTCTCTTAACCATTCAAATCCAACTGAAAGGGTACTTTTTCAAGACCCAGTGGGTCTTTCTACATCTCTGGCTCACCTCACACACAAGACTTCAAATCCAGTAGGTGTTATGAGATTAGCAAATGTCCATCCCTTAGAGCTTTCCAAATGTCAAGCCCCTGTCTCCGATCATTCTTCAAGGATTGGTCCAAACTTCTTAGAGATTTAGAACCCGAGCAAACTCTGATGGTGGCTGAGTTGGCAAAGATTATTAGCCAAGGATTATTGGAAAGGCACAGATTTATTTGTAATGAGGGTGACCCAATTTCCTCTTGCTTGGGTTCACTAGGGTATTGCATTTCTATCCTATTTAGGTGGTCAAGTAGTTTGGTATGTTGCAAGAGGTGCCTCCCATAGTCGTCCCGATTATTCTCTTTGATCTGCCACATGGGCCCCCTCATTAAGGAGAGTAGGCACATTCCAAAACAAGATCAATGCCATTCTTCAAACCTTGAAGGATTCTCCTCCACAAGATGTTACCAGTGGCTAGATTATCTCGATGACAAGAATGGAGATCCACCGTGTTTCCCAAGAGTATATCAGGCTTTTCAACGATACCAAGAGCACCCTCGTTGCGCCATATGTACCAAAGTATGTCATCCCATGCAAAACGTAAAGTGGAAGCCATATCTACCGGAGTACAATCGTCCCCGTTGAGCCAGAGGTAGAGCCTTATGTGCCGAGGCTTTGGGGCCCACTATCTTCCGATGAAGATGAAGACCCCTATGCTGGGAATGGGATGAACTGGAGGATATGAGGATCCTTAGATCTTAAGCATCCTCAATTGATGTAGATGATTTTCCATTGAGTTTTATATACGATTGTTGTATTTTTAATTTGAACAATTTTATGATTTGAAAAGTTGAATAAATGGGCATTTCATTATGTTGACCCTAAATTTTGATTTTCTTTAAGTCATTTATTTTAAATAAAAAAAGAGAATTAATTTTGTCCCCTCAAACCCAACATAATTAATTTATAGAGGTTAACTTGGTCATGGCATAACATAATTAATTTAGCATTGGCATGCATTATCAATTTTAATTTCATTTGGGTTGGCAATTGAGAGCGGATGAGAAACAACAAGTCAAAGAATCAGAGCCCGTTTAGAAAATATGGTGGAAAATATGGGAGCTGTGGCCCTTAATGGGAAAAATCTTCATCGGTATAATTCGGTCTTGAGTTCTGCCCATTTTAAAGGCTATACGGTATTAGTAGGCTTGAATTTCAAGTTGAATGTTCAATTCGTGGACAAGCTCGTGGAAAAAAATAAGAGAGTCAGGCCCACCTCCATAATAACAGAGGTTAACTTGGGATAATAAAATTATAATATTGAAATTTTAAATGGCAATGCAGAAGCCATTAATATCTGGAGCAAAAAACCCCTAGACTTTCTCTATGTAAAGAAGAGTTTAGGTCAAAACTTAGGGGATTTTCTTTTAAACTCATTTCACGTTGAAAAAGTGAGGAGACAATTGGTGATTCAGAGAATTTTAGAGAGAGACAATTGGGCACTCACGTGGAATATTGAGAATATAAGAGAAGGAGAGAGGTTCGAACATTTTTCGGCCCCGTTGCACCGCTGTTGTCCAGTTTGTGCAGCTGCTGATTCCACCGTTTCAACCTCTGTTTGAATTGGCGTTTGGCTGTTGCTACTCATTGCTCTCATCCTCGGCTATTTGAGACTGATTCGGTCGCCGCTTGGTGTCCTTCCTTTTGGCGCTCAGCCTTAATTCGATTGCTATTTGGTGCTGCTGTTTGGCGTTGATTCAACCTGCTGTCCAGCAACCGTTCAGTAGCTAATCTCTTTGTTTTTGGTCCCTAAATTGATATCTAACTCAGCTATATTGTTGTGTTAGATTCCCTTGGGCTCGGGCTTCATTCTTACTGCAAATTATGGTGAAAAGATGCTGTTTTGGGTTGGATTTCTAACTTGTGCAAAAGTGCAGAGTTTTGGATCGATACAAGATAATTTTCTTTAACCTTTTGATTGCAAATCAATGTTTGTTTGACTGGAAACTCACATATATGTTTTTGATAATTCAATGAATGTATATGATTTGCAATTGAAAGTAAAAATGTTCAAGCTTTTTTAACCAAACAAGCGACCATCTAATTGATCATCAAGGTCGAAACTTTTTGAGATATTACTTGATCCATCGCCTTCAATCGACCATGTAAGCCGCGTTCGTGCCGCAACTTGGATCGCTTGAAATGCTTTATGGTCTAGCATATCCAAGATTGTTTTTACTTTGATGAACAATTGATTGATTTTTTAGTTCAAATTTGTGGTACTCTTTCACCATGGCTAAACTTGACTTGTTGAGGGCAATATTTTCTTTGGTTCATCCTTTGACACAAATTTTCTGAATTAAAAACCTAAACCCAAATCCGAAAATGTCCTATCCATAGCCATTCGGATACGTATTGGGTGTATGCCCTAAAGCAACCATGTAGTTGTTGCATATTGGGCATTTTATTGTACTTTCAATTTAATCAGTGGCAAAGACATGTTTATTCATTTGTCCAATTACTTTAATGAATGAGTCCATAAGATCAGTTGTGACTGAACCCATTCTTGAGACTTCAAGAATATATTGACAGGTTTACATCTAGACTGAATCTTTAAATTGTTCTCGATCAATAGAACATTGAGTGGACATCAATGATCCTATTGAGACCGGTGCATTCTAAACTTCACCATTGAGTATTGGAAACTTAAGAAGGATGACGAGTCACAAGTCATCAGACATTAGATGTCCGAGTTAGAATGCAAGTGCTTGTATTTGACAAGTTCACTGAACCTAACACGTGTTAAATGATTAGCAGAGAGTGGTCAATGACTAATTGTTCATATTTTGGTGTTATGTAAATAATCCTTAGACCTAAGGCACAGTGCTGACTTTTGTGTCGAATGGCTATGGTTTATGAGTGTGCACATTGGCGGTTTGATGATTCACTTCTGTACTTGATGGTCATAATTTGTTCACACAGGAAGTCACAAGTGTGCGCAATAGCGGGGTTCATCTCATTGTTAAATACAAGGTTGATGTCCTATGCAATTTAATCGTAACAATGCCTTGAAAATTCTCCACTGGGATTGAAATTGAGAATGTCTCATATATCTGTTTGTTTGTTAGATTTTTGTATATGATCGAATTGGCGGCTTAACATACATTCCATGGCTTTTATTTGACTGGGGCATAGTAAGATAGAAGGATTGAATTACGCTGTAACCAAAGCTGACAAGTTCATTATGTTCTTGCAATATTCACACTGTTTGGGTGACCATGATATATTGTTAGATGTCATTCATGACTTGTAGGACCTAGAGACCGATCGGGACAATCAGTTCTCTTAGTTGTACTAATCTGTTAGTACATGTTCTACTACTAGCTCAATGATGAACCTAGGGATGTTATATGCCATAACCAATATGCAATGATGTTGATATTGGAAGACCACATTGCAAAGACGACAATCAGGATAGTTGGACTGAATTGAGTCAAATGAGATTTGATTTGATTCTCATTTTTGGCTGCAAATGATCTTGCATATAATGAGCGCACGGACTCCAAAATTGTCACATGTTGATGTGACATTGACAAGCACCATGAGAAGATAATGGCATACGCTCCAAGAAGATAATGGGTTGGCAACTTTTGCTGACCTCGCTGGCTAGCTAGTGGCTAGCTAGCGTCGACTAGCTGGACTAGCCGGTGGGGCTAGCTGGCGGCAGTCAAAGATGGCTACCCACCGCCTTTGACCATTAGCTGGAAGCTACTGGCTAGCTGGCCGGACACGTTACTGGTCGCCGACCAAGGTGGGGGAAGGTCAGCTAAAACACTCGACCTTCCCCCTCAACCTTCCCCTATAAATAGGGGTAAAGGGTTAAGGTTTCGGGGTTGGTCATCGTGGGTATTCGTGAGTGTTTTCTTATGTGTACGTGAAATTATTCCAGTGCAAACACTTGAGGGTCATGTGAGAAGGTTCGTTATCAAGAAGGGCAAGCACAGATTTTCTCATTTACAAAGATCGCTAGCACAAAGATTGCTAAAATGGTTAGTATGTGTAATGAGACCATTTAATGACCTAAATCTCCTTAATTACGTATTATGTCATAGCAGGTTTTGGACTCTTGGCCTTCCATCGTCGTGGTTTCATTTGATATTATAATGATTGATTGATTGGCTTTGGATACATAGGGGTCAATTGTCATTTATAGTATTGAACCTCTTCATTAGACATTTGATGTTGTGGGGTTGAAACCAGACGACTTCCAATAACTGTTAGGTGAGGGAATCATTTACGTTTTCAATACCTACATATGACAATGGGTTGGACTTAACTATAATCATGAAGTCAATAACTATCAGGTGAGACTTTCATGATCTAGAGGCCGAAGTTATGATTGGGACTCACATATAATGCATTGAATAAGTTGATTTACTCATCAAGTTCATAAACACCAATAACTATCAGGTGAGATGGACTATAAACTGGTGGGACTCCAATCCCCACTACTAATCTTACTTAATAGAGATTGCCGTTTCTCATTTTAATGAGTATGAGATTTGATAAATTTAGTGGGAGGATCTATTACATTTAAAGGCCAAAAATGAAATAGTCATTTTGAAAGTCGACACCTAACAATTAGGGTTTTGCATAGGTCTTCTATTACTATGCTAAAATGGTCAACACAAACCCAATTGCTTCGATTCTTGATAAGAATTGTTTGACTAAACCCAATTTCAACAATTTGAAAAGGAACTTGATAATCATTCTCAACTTAAAAAACTCGGATATGTGCTAGATGAAAAGATGGCATCCTTCTTTCTTGAGGGTTGGACCCTAGAAGAATGAGTCACTTATGAGAAGTGGCTTGAGGATGACCTAAAGGTTAGGTCATATATGTTAGCTTCGATGAACAATGAGTTTCAGAAGAAGTATGAAAACATGAAAAATGCTAGGTTGATTATTCTGTACTTAAAGGAATTCTTGATGAGAATAGTCGTACCTCTAGATATGATATATCTAAAGTACTATACCGTGTGAAGATGGCGGAGGGATCATCTATGAATGATCATGTTCTTAAAATGATTTGGCACATAGAAGAGCTAGCAAGATTGGATCTCATTATGGATAATGAGTTAGTTATAGATTTAATCCTCCAATATTTGCCTGATTGCTTCTCTGGATTTGTTCAAAACTTTTACATGCATAATATGGACAAAAAAAAAACTCTTATCGAGTTGTATAGCATGTTGATAGTTTATGAGAAGGACATGCGTAACACAATGCCAAGCATAATGGCTATGGCTAAAGCATCTTCTTCAAGAAGTAAGACTTCTTCAAAGAAAAGCAAATCAAAGAAACCTAAGACAACTGTTGTGCAACCGAAGCAAAGAGTTGAAAAATGGAGACATCATTACTGTAGTGTTATGGGGCACTGGAGGAGGAACTATAAGAAGTATCTCGCGAGATTGAAAGCCAAGCCAAAGGACCAATGTTATGAAGGTATGGTATCCATGCTTATTGAAATTAATCTTATGGTTAGTATTGAATCCAGCTTATGAGTTCTAGATTCTACTGCAATATCACATGTTTGTATGTCATTGCAGAATCTGAAAATAAGCAGGATGCTGGGGCAAAATGAAATTGTCTTGATATTTGCAAATGGTGCAAGAGTTGCTACCTTGGCAATAAAGACTTTTCATTTATGTTTGCCCTCTGGAATGTGATGGTTTTGAAGAATCGTTTGTATTGTGAAAATGTTATATGCAACATCATCTCTGTACCTCATTTAGTTAATGAAAATTGTGAATTTTCTTTTGTTGATAATGGATGTTTCATTTTTCATAATAGAAGGTATGCTAGTTCTGGCTTTACCAATAATCTGTATGCCATTACAATATCTAGTAATACCATTACCAATGTCAATAAGCAAAACAATTATGATGTGAATACCATTACCAAACACTTTATAGATAGTCCAAATCCAAAGTATATTTAGCATTTCAGATTAGGTCATATTAGAGAAGACATAATCAATAAATTGAGTAATGGTGGATATATCAATCTATCTGGTTTTGAACTATACTCAACTTGTGAGGCATCTCTTCAAGGAAAAATGATCGAAACTCCCTTTATGAGGCATAGTGAGTGAGCTTCCGACTTACAAGGATTGATACATTCAGATGCATGTGACCAATCAATGAAATTGATAGAGGCTGTTATTCTTACTTCTTTATCTTTACTGATGATTTTTCACGATTTGGTTATTTATACTTGATAAAGTACAAATTTGAATCCTTTGAAAAGTTCAAAGAGTTCAGAAATGAAGTTGAGAAACAAACAGGAAAGTGTATTAAGGCCCTTCAATTTGATCGAGAAGGTGAATACCTTAGTACTGAGTTCTTGGATTATCCTAAGGAAAATGATATTTTATCACAATAGATGCCTCCTACAACTCCAGAGCATAACGGTGTATCTGAAAGAAGAAATTGTACTTTATTATATATGGTGTGATTTATGATGAGTTACACCATTCTACATGTATCCTTTTGGAGATATGCCCTTGAGACAACCACTAAATAGAGTGCCATCTAAATCTATTCCTACTACACCTTATGAGATATTGCATGGTAGGAAATCAAGTCTTAATCATATTAAGATTTAGGGTTATCTAGCTTTCGTCAAGAAGCTAAAAACAGAAAAGTTGGAGGCAAGATTTGAACAAGGTGGTGACAGGTGAAAAATAGTCTTACAATAAGAAAACAATGAAGCACCAACTAGCCAAGTTCAGACACCGATCTTTGATTCAGTGGGAGCTTCCGATACACAATCTTTTAGGCGGAGTATGAGAATATCTCGTCTACCTATACGTTATGGATACTTGCTTGAAGACATTTAACCATTATTTATTGTAAATGATAGTGATCATCCAAGTAATCCTAACACCTATGAGGAGGCGATGTCAGACAACTATTCTAGAAAATAGCTAGAAGCTATGAAATTTGAAATGGACTCAATGTATTCCAAAGATGTTTGGACATTAGTTGACCCACCTGGTGGCATTATACCAATAGGCGAAAAGTGGATCTTCAAAAGGAAGATGAACGCTGATGGTCAAGTTGGAACATACAAAGCATGGCTGGTCGCAAAAGATTCTTGTCAGAAAGAAGGGACCGATTATGATGAAACTTTTTCACCTGTAGCCACGCTGAAAATCCATTCGAATTTAATTGGCAATAGCTGTACATCTTGATTATGAGATATTTCAAATGGATATCAAAATGGCTTTCTTAAATGGTTTCCTCGAAGAGGACATCTATATGGAATAACCACGGGATTTTGAATCCCTTGGTGAAAGCCATAAGGTGTGCAAGCTTAAGAGATCCATTTATGGATTCAAATAAGTCTCTAGAAGTTGGAACATCCATTTTGATGAAGTGATCAAATTGTTTGGCTTTGTGAAGAATCTGGATGAACCTTGTGTATATAAGAATCTCAATGGGAGCGTTATTGCATTTGTAGTTCTGTATGTCAATGATATACTTTTGATTGATAATGATATACCAATGATATCATTGATCAAACTATTCTTGTCATAGAAATTCTCCATGAATGACCTGGGAGAGGCCACCTATGTATTAGGGATTAAGATCTCAAGAGATAGATCGAGACGATTGATTGGCCTCTCGCAGTTTATGTACATAGACATAGTGTCCCTAAAGAGGATTATTGCCTTTTAGACATGAAATCCATCTTTCCAAGGGAATGAGTTCCAAGACTCTTGAGGAAAGAGAGCATTTGGTAAAGATACCTTATGCATCCACCATTTGTTGACACTTGATTTGTAATCAAATTTTCTCTTTAAAAAATTAATAAAAAATTCATAAAAATTTATAAAATTATAAAATCAATTTTGGAAGCCTTGGGCAAGTCTAAGGAACCATTTTTGAACAAAAAATGATTTTTCATATTTTCAGTATTTTTTAGTATTTTTATTTTCGAAAATTCATAGAAAATTAAGAAAAAAAAGAAAATTACAAAATCAACTTTGGAAATCTCGGCCAAGTCTAGGGAACCAATTTTAACCAAAAAATAAATTTTCATATTTTTTGTTTTTTTTATATTTTTCATAAATTAGGAAAATACTTAATAAATAATAGCATTTGAGGCTACAAAAAATATGAAAAATAGTTAGTATTTTTCTTTTAATTTTCTCTTCATTTTGGCTGAAGAAAATCTGCAAAAATTAATTTGAAATCGGGAATTACTTTGTTAATCTCATTTTCAGATTAAATAAAAAATTCATTATAGAAAATTCATTTTGGCTCTATAATTTCATTTTTTTGCATTTTTTCGAGTTGTAACATTGCCCTCTAATATCCGAAATTTCTATCTCAACCCCATGGTGCTTGAAATTTCTCAATTTTGGACAAAAAGAGTTTAATTAGAAGTTTTCTTCTCAATTTGGCCCGCCATTTACCAAAAATGAAATTAAAATTGTTTCGGGGCTACCCATGAAAATTAAAACCCATCACTAGAGAGAGAAAGAGAGTCGTAAAGACTCTCTTGGCCTGACTCAATTCGCGGACAAGCAACATCCATCTGGAAGTCATGGTCGTTTGGTATCGATCCTATTCTTTAACACATCGTACAAATTTTGTGGCGAATTGTTTCTTCCCTTGGCGCAAGCGCAGAGCAATTGGTCCTCGAGTCAATGATCGATATGCAAGTATGTGGAGGACGAAGGCACTTGATAAGTCTAAATATAGGGACGGTTTAAGAGCAATTAGAAAGTATATTCCAAGACTTGAACAGGATCTTGTGTTGCTTCAAGCATGGGCTCAAAATGAAGTCGAGGTTAAAAAGGTGGCTACCGGCGAAATCCCGACATCAAATATTAGAGGCATATCTTCCATAGACAAATCAAAATTGCAGCTAGCAAATTCTAAGAAGGTGAGAGAAATACTGCGAGAAAATGATGAGTCGATCGATGATGACTCTAGCATGGATATGGGCGCAAAATTAGATTCTGTTTGTCTGATATTTTCGAGATGGAAACTGAGGCTGATTCTGAGGACAAGGGGGAAGAGAACCCATTTCTAGACATATTCGATAAATTTCCTATGGAAACTGCTAGGGAGTCTGAGGATTTTCAACCACTTGCGTCAGACTTCCATGGGTACAAGAAATGCAAAACCATTAGGGAATATGCTGACTCTACAGGCCTGAGGAGGTTGACAGGATGTTTCTGTGTGCAGCTTCACCGTGGAAGAAAAGGAAAGGATAGTTTCATTAGTAAAAGCATTGAGCATAAACTCTAAAGAGCATCCTCTCCTTACACTTCAAATGTTAGCTGTCTGGTGTGGTCAAAAGATGCATTTTCTAAGATGTATTTTGCTGATCATTGCGCGTCAGACTATCTGTATGGAGGAAACGCATTGAAATAAAAAGGGTGGGGGGGCCATTATCATGGAGAGCAATGATGGAGAATTAGTGGAGGACTCTAGTGGCATCTTCAGTGGATAAAAGGAAGGTAAGTGGAGACATTTACACGGCCACATCCACAATTGGACACAGCATCATGGAAAGGAAAAGCAAAAAGAAAAGGCTCCAAAAGGAAAAAGGAGTAAGACCAGAAAAGAGGATGGCTTGGCTAGGGGGGGGGGGGGGGAGAAGAAGACGACTCAGAAGGGGGGGACATCCACATTCTAGCATGTCGAGACCTAAAACTTGATCCACTAGCCACACACGCCCCAAGGAACCTCAACTACTCTTCGTGTTGAAACTCCATCGTCATAAACGCCCGCTGACCGATCCTCGAACTTCAGTCGGTTGCGAGCTCATGAGCTCCTTTCCAGTAAAACCAAGCTTTCCAGACCTCGGGACTCAGTTCTGTTGCAACATATACTTGAAATCGCTGGAGACTATTTCAATGTGCCGGGACATAAATCGACCCATATATGCGATGCTCGGAGTTGGGTTTCTTTGGATGTCTTTCTAGATTTTAGCTGTTATAAGGGCATTGAACTTCTAGTTATCTCCTATGATCATCATCACAATGTGTTTAGCTTGGCTTAGGTGACTGAAGTTATGAGAAATATAGCGAATATGACAGTTAGCCAGGTCATTCCCCTGTATTATCTCAAAAGAATTCAATCTAGTACTCAGTCTTGCTTCTAGAGAGCATTGATGTACAATTTGGGAGTGCTTGTATTGGTTCTCTTTTTGTTCCGGTCATCGAAGCTCTGAGAATTGTTGCTCGAGGTTTGAATTTGCTTGAGGGAGAAGATGCCTTCATGTTTTCTGGTGCATAGTGTTGCCTCAGAGTGATGAACTCCATCTTCAGACACGGTGACGGCTAGGCCCTTATGCAGATAGCAGTGTATGGAAAAGGTTTTGTGAAAGCATCACAAGATACATGGACACTATTTGAGCAACAAGATGGGGTGCATCGTTAATGAGGCGCGATGATGGAGTATAACAACTAAAGAGGCTTTTGGAAACTTTTCCTTACTCTCTCTGACCCCTTTCAGTTTCTCTCGGCAAGTGGGTTGATGACAGAGGGGAAAGGAGCATTGAAAAAAGAAAGATGCTTGCATCGTGCTCGAGGATGCCGACATTGACTTCAGCTGCCAACATTGTGAAAGGAGGCTTTCCATACAGCAGTCAAAGAGGGACGGGGGTGAAAGTTGTCTTGATGCCACTAAAAAAATAAAAAGGGTAAATCATGATGAGAGAGGAGGGAAGGATACACAGGAGACAAGGAGAAAAAAAAACAGGACTCTCTCGGGCTGGCAAAGGGTAAGCTTTCTTTTGGTGGTCGTGGCAACCCTCACGCTTCTGGTCGTGGCCTCCTATGACCTCGTCACTTGCAGCTCCGGTGAAACCCAGACCCTGATCTAGTTTAAGGCTCCTCTCCAACGCCACCGCGTGAGCGACTGAGACGACTCCTCTGTCTCCTCGTGTAGCTGGATCGGCGTGTAGCGCCTCAACGGTAGCGTGTGGCAGCTCAAGTTCGCGGTATGAGGGCTCCGAAGATGGTGTATGATGCCGAATACGCGATTGAAATTGGCTAAAACAAGAAACGCGGATAAACGGAGGAACAATCTGTTCTCTCAATTAGATTATAACAAAAGATATTCAAGTCTGTCGTTTGAATATTCTAAACACCCTTTTATATGGTGTTAACCCTAATCTAAAATAGGAAACATGAATATTGCAAAAAAAAATGCCACTAAAAGAAATCCCGAAAATACATAAAAATAATAATAATTGAAAAGTCCATCTAAACGCTCCCGAATCGCCGAAATCCACCGTCAGTTACCGCCAACGGCGATGAGTATCGAGCAAAACGCCGTTTCGCTTTAATCAACCGAAATTGAGCTCCAAAGACCTCAGTTGTTGACTTCCGCTGAAATTTCTGCTTATCGGTAAAAACTGCCGAAATCGGGTGCATCATCCTCCCCTGCTAGAGAAAAGATTCGCCCTCGAATTTGCTTTGTCTTCACTGATAACAATCTCCTCAGATTCTTCCTCGTCTGCATAGTAGGACGATAAATCTGCTACATTAAAAGTCCCGGATACATTGTACTTACCCGGCAGCTCGATCTTATAGGCATTATCGTTAATTCGCTCAAGAACTCTGAATGGTCCATCCGCTCTAGGTTGCAATTTGCCAAACCTGCCAGCTGGAAAACGCTCCTTCCTAAGGTGAACCCACACTAGATCACCCTCCTTGAAGACCACTCTTTTCCGACGCCTATCCACTCGCTGCTTATACGTCATGTTCTGCTTATTGATCCTGTCATGAACCTCTGAATGCAGCTCCTTAATCTGTTTTGCATGCTCGTCGGCGTCTGAACTGAACTGCTTGTGAACAGGTAGTGGCGTGAGATCCAGAGGAGTGATTGGATTACGCCCATAGACTATTTCGAAAGGACTCTTGCCTGTAGTTCGATTCTGTGACCTGTTATAAGCAAATTCTGCTTGAGGTAAAACCAAGTCCCACTGTCGTGGACTATCACCAACCAGACTTCGTAGCAGGTTTCCCAAGCTTCGGTTAACAACCTCGGTTTGCCCATCAGTTTGAGGATGATGAGAGGAGCTAAACTGCAATCTGGTTCCCATATGCCTCCAAAGAGTGCGCCAAAAGTGGCTCACGAACTTCACATCACGATCTGAGGTCATCGACTTGGGAACCCCATGTAACTTAACAACCTCCTGCAAAAATAAACGAGCAACCTGCGAAGCATCAAAGGTCTTGTGACAGGGAATAAAGTGCGCCATCTTCGAAAATCTGTCAACAACCACCATTATGGAATCTTTATTCCGCTGCGTCCTTGGCAACCCCAACACGAAGTCAAGGCTGACATCCTCCCATGGTGCAACTGGGACAGGTAGAGGCATATACAAACCAGCATTGGTGCCCTTTGTTTTGGCCACGTGACATACCCTGCACCTCTCAACAAATCGCGTCACATCACGCTCCATTCGGGGCCAATAAAAGTGCTCACACAGCAAGGCCATCGTTTTGTCCACCCCAAAGTGTCCAGCTAGGCCTCCTTGCATGCCCCTCAGTAATAATATATTCTCTCAAAGAACACTGAGGTATACATAGCCTGTTTCCCTTGAAAAGGAAATCATCTACCAATATGAACTGCTGAAAAGGCTCGGTTTTACACTTCCTCCAAACGTCGCCAAAGTAGGGATCATCAACATATAATTCCTTAAAAGAGTCAAAGCCCAGAACTCTTACCGCATTGTAGACAGCAAGGAATATTTTCTGCTCAATGCATCTGCCACTTTGTTCATCACTCCTGCCTTATGTTTAATTGCAAAACTGAAAGCTTGAAGCAGTTCTACCCACTTCGCATGCCTAGCATTCAGTTTATGTTGCCCATTAATGTACTTCAAGGCCTCGTGATCAGAATACAAAATAAACTCCCTTGAAATAAGATAATGCCTCCAGTGCTCCAAGCTCCTCACGATGGCATAAAATTCTTTATCATACGTAGAATACTTCTTCTTCGCTTCGTTCAATTTCTCACTGAAGAATGCTATTGGTTTATTCTTCTGTCTCAGGACACCCCTAATACCAACGCCCGAGGCGTCACAGTGCACCTCAAAAATCTCATTAAAATCAGGGAGCACCAAAATCGGGGCTTCAGTTACCTTCTTTTTCAACAACTGAAATGCAGCTTCCGCCTCTTTGGTCCACACAAATCGACCCCCTTTTAGACAATCCGTAAGAGGGGCAATAATAGTGCTGAAATCTCGAACAAACCTCCAATAAAAAGATGCTAACCCATGAAAGCTACGTACCTCATGAATGTTCTTCGGAGTCTCCCAACTCGTAATGGCCTCAATCTTGACAGGATCTACCCGAATGCCTTCCTTCGATACGATATATCCCAAAAAGGTCACATGATCAGTTAAAAAGTGACACTTCTTGAGATTGGCATACAACTTCTGCTCCCTCAAGGCCTCAAACACTGTTCGTAAATGCAGCAAGTGTGTCTCCACCGAGGTACTGTAAACTAGAATATCATCGAAATAAACGACAACAAATTTCCCAATAAAAGGACGAAAAACCTGGTTCATCAGCCTCATAAAAGTACTCGGCGCGTTAGACAACCCAAACGGCATCACCATCCACTCATACAGGCCTTCTCTCGTCTTGAACGCCGTCTTCCACTCATCTCCAGGTCGCACTCTAATCTGATGATACCCGCTCCTCAAGTCTATCTTCGAAAAGATAGTAGCCCCATGCAACTGATCAATCAAGTCATCGAATCGCGGAATAGGAAATCGATACTTGATTGTGATTTTATTGACAGCTCTGCTATCGATGCACATCCTCCAGGACCCATCTTTCTTAGGGACTAATAAGGCTGGTACGGCACAGGGACTCATACTCTCTCTGACTGCGCCTTTCTCTAACAATTCCTGCACTTGTCTCTGCAGCTCCTCATGCTCCTTAGGACTCATTCTGTAAGCTGCCTTATGGGGAATAACAGCTCCTGGAATGAAGTCAATATGGTGCTGAATGTCTCTCATCGGTGGCAACCCCGGTGGCATCTCCTCCGGGACGACATCAGCAAACTCCTCAAGCAAAGGCCAAGCTAGTGAAGGAATTTCAGGACCGTCAGAATTCTGCTCCACCATCACAACAGCGAAAAGCTCAGGCGCGTGTACCGCCTCTTCCTGGAATTCTGACCAGGACAGTAAATTATTTTTCTTCTCTTTCCGCCAATCCGTAGGACCCAAAGTAATGGTCCGACCGCCCTTCTCGAAGGTATAAGTGTTTCTAAAGCCATCATGCTGCGTCTTCCTATCAAACTGCCACGGCCTCCCCAACAGAATATGACAAGCATCCATCGGGACCACGTCACACCACACCTCGTCAACATATTTCATTCCGATCGAAAACTTCACAAGACACCTTTTACTAACTTTCACCTCATTCCCCTTCCTAAGCCACGACAGCTTGTATGGTTGAGGATGATCCTCTGTTTTCAGCCCCAACTTCTCTACCATGGTAGTAGACACCACATTCTCGCAACTTCCTCCATCTATTATCATACTACACACTTTTCCCCCACTAGTACACTTAGTGCAAAAAATATTGTTCCTAAGCCACGTTTCATCTTCCATCGCAGTAGTATTTAAAATTCGTCTAATAACCAAGGACTCACCAAAATCAGCATAAATAATCTCGTTTTGCTCCGGATCCGCATCCTCTGGTTCTCTATCAGATTCATCATAGACTGGCGCCTCGTCAACAAACGTCACAATATGACGGTTCGGACAATCAGCAGCGAAGTGTCCTAGCCCCTGACACTTGAAACACCGCTTGGCTGCAGCTCCTCCCCTGCTAGTGCCCGCACCACTCTGCTCCCCTTTGAATGCAGGTTTAGAACTTGTACCCTTAACTGCTGGTGGTGGTGGTGGTGTTGAATTGGCTGAAGAACTCCCGCCTTTCCTCCGAAATCTTTGCCGGACCATCGATTCTGGGATTTGGAGGTACTGCCCTTTCTTTTACACTGAGCTTCCACCTTCAACGCTAATCTGCACACATCCTCATATGTCCAATATTGCTGCAATTGAATAACATCCGAAATTTCCGTCCGCAGCCCTGCCAAATATCGAGCAACCGTTTGCTCATCTTCCTCCGTCACATCACAACGCATCCGCAAACGATCAAACTCCTCGGTATACTCCTCCACCGTCAAATCTCGCTGCCTAATGTTGTGATATTCAATAAACGCTTCCTGCCTATAATGCGTAGGCAAAAATTTTCGTTGCAGCAACTTTTTCATCTTATCCCAACGATCCACCTTCGATTTTCCTTCTCTAGCACGTTGTTTCTTAACATGCTCCCACCAGATTGAGGCATGCTTCCGTAACTTGATAGCTACTAATTTAACCTTTTGCTCCTCAGTTAGATCTTTAATATCAAAGACCCTCTCTACTGTATGCAGCCAATCAATAAACTCATCAGGATGAGTCTTACCTTCAAACTCAGGAATCTCGATCTTCATTCCGAAATTCTGAAAAGGTGATCGATTTCCAGGTCGTATCCCTCGATTCCGCCCCTGGTTTCGAACCCCAAAAGGGTTGACGTCCTCCTCTTCATCATCGGATGTAGCTTCAGATTCCTCTGCTTCGGATTGAACGCCCAATCCCGCCTGCGCAAGTTGTCGTTCCAAATCCTGGATTCGCCTTCTCTGTTCTTCAATTTCCACGTCTCGCAGGTCTCTGTGACGCGGCTGCTCGTCTGCTTCAGGAACGACTCCACGCCCCCGGCCACCACGACCACGCCGTCCACCACGACCACCGCGATTCTGTTCAGCCATCGATTCAAGGCAACCTGTGCTCTGATACCAATTGATGCCGAATACGCGATTGAAATTGGCTAAAACAGGAAACGCAGATAAACGGAGGAACAATCTGTTCTCTCAATTTGATTATAACAAAAGATATTCAAGTCTGTCGTTTGAATATTCTAAACACCCTTTTATATGGTGTTAACCCTAATCTAAAATAGGAAACACGAATATTGCAAAAAAAAATGCCACTAAAAGAAATCCCGAAAATACATAAAAATAATAATAAATTGAAAAGTCCATCTAAACGCTCCCGAATCGTCGAAATCCACCGTCAGTCATCGCCAACGGCGGTGAGTATCGAGCAAAACGCCGTTTCGCTTTAATCAACCGAAATTGAGCTCTAAAGCCCTCAGTCGCGACTTCCGCTGAAATTTCTGCTTATCGGTAAAAACTGCCGAAACCGGGTGCATCAGTGTACCTTGACAAGAACAGTTTCATGGGGAAGAGCTGATAGAGAGAGGCAAGGAACGATTGCTTTCTGTTGATCCATGCGCGGAGTGTTACGAGAAACTTATTTGGTCCTTAATCATGGAACGTTGATCCTAATGGTAGTAGGATAGCCAATAAAAGGCAACAGTTACCATATAGTCCTGTAGAGTTGGCTGCTATAGAGGCGCGAGCAATGGAATGCGTCAGACGGTTACTTCTCGGATCTAGTGAAGCGTTACTTTTGCTTCAGCTTCTTTACTAGCATCAATTAACTCGCTTGGTTCAGGGTTTTGATGCTACTATTCGGCAATCCTTGGTTCAGCTAACTTTCCATCACCTAGTTTGCTCTGAGGAGGGTGACCACATTGTCACAAGGCTTATATCTGTTCTAATGGAGAATTATACTGGTCGTGATGAAGGTCTTGAGAGAGCTGCTGCAACATCAGACAATGAGGAGAACGAAAATGGTTCAGAGCAACACGGTAGCAGCGACGAGAAAAACATGGACACGATGGAGCTGTGCTTGGCAAGGCTGGGGTTGTCGTGGAGAATACGAAGAGCGACGATATTCACGATGATCCGGAGTTTCATAAACACGTTAAAAAACTTGTGGAGTATGCTGCTAAGAACGGGCCTAAATTTGAATCCATGATTCATGAAAAAACTTGCTTCTCCATGACCAACAAGAGAGGATGCTACTGGAGCAACTCCTAGTGTACCATGGACTACTGCTACTGCTGCTATAGAGCCTTGTACCCCCTCAAGCCACGCTTCTCCAATTGGTAGTTCATGCTACCCTTATGTTTGTTAGTCATTTGTAGCACCGTGCCCTGTTTCTACTTGTTCTTTTGGTAAAACGTGCGTCGGCCAAATCTACAATGGTGCTCCTTCCACAAGTCATCAAAAAGCACCTATTAAAGACTCTGACATTATGAGGATAGCTATCAAAGCTACGGAGAAAGCAATGTCTTCTTTGAAGATAGGAAGATTTACTGGGGAAGAAAGTGGGTCTGGATATTTATCAGGTTTTTACATGGACAAGTCCTGCGTGGAGTCCTTTGAGGTCAAAGATGTGAAGACCCTACAGAACGACCACTTGTCGCGCGCCATCGGAAGGTGGCCGAGTAAAGGAGGCGAGACCAAGTCCCACTATCGAGAACACAACGAAGACAAGGATCGATGGACTGAAGGTTGCTAATGAGCAACGGCCCATGCATTCAAGTCCGTTGAGGTGAGTTTGTATGACCTTTTTGTTCGTTGTGGTTGTTCAAAAGTGAGCGACGAGAGTTTGTGGTTCTCGGTGATGAAGTTCTCGAAGATGGTTGCGAGTCCACACTGATTTGGTGGTATAGGGCTAGTATGTAGACTTGTTTAGAAATTTGATTATATTTGGGCTTGAGGGTAAAATTGGGTTTTGAAAATGATAAAAAAAAAAAAGAATAATAATACAAGATGGGCCAGACCTAGAAGTTGTTTCTGTCTAGACCAACCCAGGCCCTTACGACCTAGGTTGGATGCTTTTTGTGTGGGTCAGGCTCACTTGGCCTAGCCCGGATAATTGTACAAGATAAACCAAAAAAAATATTAAATAAAAACTCAAAAAATGCAATAAAAAATCCAAAAAAATAAAAAATGAAAAATTCATAAAAATCATAAAAAAATTCTAAAACATTCCAAAAAATAAAAAATATATATTCCAAAAAATCCTCAAAAGCCTCAAAAATCCGGAAAAGGACCATTTCGACTGGCCAATCCTATTTTTGATGATTTCCCTTCCTGATCTTTTCAAAATGACGATTTTGCCCCTTATGGGCAAATCGTCTCAGAAAATTTCGAAAAATTCAGAAAAATCACAAAAATTAGGAAACGGGCCATTTCGACTGACAAATCCTATTTTTGACGATTTCCCGTCCTGATATTTTCGAAATGACGATTTTGCCCCTTATGGGCAAATCGTCTCGGAAAATTTCGAAAAATTCAGAAAAATCGCAAAAATTAGGAAACGGGCCATTCCGACTGGTCAATCATATTTTTGACGATTTCCCTTCCTGATATTTTCGAAATGACGATTTTGCCCCTTATGAGTAAATTGTCTTGAAAAATTTTAAAAATTTAGAAAAATCGCAAAAATTTATAAACGGGCCATTTCAACTGTCCAATCCTATTTTGATGATTTCCCTTCCCGATCTTTTCAAAATGATGATTTTGCCCCTTTTGGGCAAATCATCTCAGAAAATTCGAAAAAATTCAGAAAAATAAAAAAAATTAGGAAGCGGGCCATTTCGACTAGCCAATCCTATTTTTGACGATTTCCATTCCTAATATTTTCGAAATGACGATTTTGCCCCTTATAGGCAAATCATCTCGGAAAATTTCAAAAAATTCAGAAAAGTCGTAAAAACTAGGAAACGGCCCATTTCGACTGGTTAATCCTATTTTTGACAATTTCCCTTCTTGATATTTTTGAAATGACGATTTTGCCCCTTTTGGGTAAATTGTCTCAGAGAATTCAGAAAAATTCAGAAAAATACAAAAAATTAGGAAAGGGGCCATTTCAACTAGCCAATCCTATTTTTGATGATTTCCCTTTCTGATCTTTTCGAAATGACGATTTTGCCCCTTTTGGACAAATGGTCTCGGAAAAATTTCGAAAAATTTCTCATAAATTGCAAAAAAATAGGAAATGACCACATTCAACTGGTTTGACCTACTTTCACTTCCCGAGCCTTGAAAAATGACCATTTTACCCTTTTGTTCAGTTTGACCCAAATCTTTTCGAGTCTCCTCAAATGATTTTTCATGAAATAAAAATGATACCGAAAGGGTGTTAGAGTAATCTAGCGTAACCAAGTCCCCGAACTCATAATCTCTGGTTCGTAAAAGTAATTTAGTTCTCCCGCTGAGTTACTTAGGTTTCTAATTGACCTGCCAAGAGTGATTAGTGGCGACTCCAAATTTAAAATCATTTAAATAAAAATCAAAGTTACAATTTGGTAGGGCTTGGGAGGGTGCGCGTTAGGTTAGTTAATCTAATTAACCTGATAATCCGTTTACCCAATCGAAAAATTAAATAATTTTTTTCAGGTCGCGATAGCTTGGCGACTCCGCTAGGGACTTGTTCTTAATTTTTGAGCAAATTTAAGAACCTTGAGGACTTAGGCCAGAAAAATTTCATGAAAATTCATTTGATTTGACAATTTGTTGGATTCTAATGTTTAGGTATTAAATGATTTTACAGATGGGGGTTATAAGAGGTGGAGTGTTTGACTAACCCTTTGTTTTACAGGCTTGGTGTGTGGAAATTGTAATTTAATTTTTGAATTAGTGAGCGGTATTTGCACTTAATTGTTGTGCATGATTAATCGCTTTAGCACTACATCACACACGTCCCGTGGCCGGACCTAGGCCACTAGTTTTAGGATGGTATTGTGATTTGGCTCTAGCATTCGGCGTGAGATTACGTCGAAAGTAGTCCAAATTCGATCCCGAACCTCTTTTCAAAAATGAGTTTTAAAAGTTAGGCCTCAGGCTTAGTAAGATTACCGAAGCGAGGGTTGTAATTTTTGACTCGAGCAGCCGAAGTGGAAAGGCCCGGCTAATCTTGTTTACGTCGTGAGATCACGGCTAATCTTGATTATGTGCGCGAGATTGTTGCATTGCCGTAAGTCTTTCGCTTTAATTTTTGAGCCTTTATAATAGATAGACTAAAATTAAACTCATAATTCATGTGCATGTCTATGTGATTGGTATGTTTTCAAGGTAAAAGTAAGTTCTCTAACTTTATCTTGTATTTATTTTTGGTCGGTCCATGTTAGGTGTCGGTCAAATTTTAAACTTAACATCGTAGTTATTTTTTTAAAAGAAAATAAAAATCAAATTAGTGTCGCATTTCTAAAAAAAATGATGAATGTGGAAAAATCGCCTTAGGAAATTTTGCTGACCAATAAAGAATGTTGTCACATATTTCCTGCTTCAATAGAAATGAGATTTTCTTGACAGATTTACCTTTGAAAATTCATTGTGATAAAAGAAAAACTCCTTGGAAAATTTGCTAAATATCAAAGAATTTTATCACATTTCTTCTGAGTTAAAAAATCTGTAAGAAAATCCTTTTTGAGAAACTCACCCATGTCCTTCAAAGAGAATTTTGTCTGATTTCTCCATAAAATGGAAAAATAAAATTGGACTAATGTAGGAGTCATGGATCGACCTCTTTTGGATCACATACTCATTATTTCTTCTACTTTTGCAGGGAATCATAGGTACCCTAGGCGGGAACAAAATTGGATTCAATAATATATAAGGAATAATTTTGAGGAATACGAAAGGACGGAAATTACCGATGCCTCAACCGATAATCCTAGGGGCAAGCAAAGAGATCGATACTCCCGAAAACAGAATCGTGTCAATCAGTGAGCACATATAGGTTATGTATTTTGATGGGGCAGTAAATTTATCCAGATCAGACATGGGGGCATTCTTGATGTATTGGGGGGGAATTCCTACACTTTTTTTTTAGAAAAGTATAGATTGTGTAATCAGAACCCATGAAGCAAGTATGTTAATCCAACCCCGCAACGTCTTTCTAATTAAATCCACCAAAGGCCTACGTTTTAGGTTCCTCGGATTCAAATAACATGGAGGACTCTGGAGGACCAACGCTCCATTATTGAGCATGACACGTGGGCATTTCTGCCAACACTATAGGCGATCAACACAAACAAGTGGACGCTGAAAGGGATAAAGTATGAATGAAGTGGGGCACGCAACAGATGGCTTGATTCATTTATTGGCACACTGATCGAGTGGTCATATCTGTAATAATTCATGTGACTAGCTCACGGGTCTCAATGTGGCTAGTGGGGTCCGCTGTCGAAAGTTTCTTTAATGTTCTTGATATCATCATCTATAGCAGCTAACAAGAGTATCAAGAAGAACGTTAAGCCTCGACGTCTTCAATACCTCAAATCATTCTATCATGTTATACGAAAGAAGAGATGACAGGAAGATAAAAGCACAAACATGTGAAGCTTTTCTCTAATTTCATTCATCAAGGAGTATTACAGCAGCTCACTAGGGAGGAAAAGTAAAACCAAATTGAGCCCTAATATGCATTACAAAAGAACTCAACTGACTCTCCATGAAATTAATGCTCTACCTACACCGAGCGATCTGGGATTCGAGATCTGCAAGCTTGAAGAACAGATGGGTACATTTCTCCTTTTACCTGGCTGCATTGACCTCGTGATGTTCAACGACGAATTTCAGATTCCCGATCAAGTCTCTCTTGAAAGTTATATCCGCCGTTAGATCTTCGAGCCTCTCCTCCAGCTACTCACATCTGAATTTCATCACAATATCACTCGAGTCATGCTCAAAGTAAGTCTGGTTCAAAGCTAGGCGCTCCACTAACTTCTCCCTCTCGTAAACCAACAGTGAGGCCCGTTTATCACAAACTTAACAGCCTTCTTATACCGGGCAACCGCATGTTCTGCAAACTCCAAGTATTCAGATCGATCCTGATAGCAAGCTTTGACGATGCGGGCTAAGGTGATCGTTTCGTAGGTGGTCCAGCAAGTCTACAGAAAGTTGATGAAGACATGTGGAAACGCTCTGTATTCTCTCTTCAAGTTGGTACCTTCGACCGAAGAAGCATTTATCTCCCTAAACAAAACCGAAGATCTCGGCTTCAATACTCAAATGATGGGCTATATAAATATAGCCTTAGCCAAGAAGGTGATAAAGTCTTTCCCATTTGAACATAACTTCAGCGGGGACGATCTGCGTAGGAAGATTAGTCATTATCATTAAAATGATAGAAGAGAGAATCAAGGCCAACAAGCGGAATATGAAAGTATTAGAGGAGAGAATCGAAGCAGACGAGTGGAATGCGAAGGTGATAATCTACTTTGAGTTAAATGTTGATTTCACAAGGGCAATCTCTATTAGTCAGATTTTCCTATCTGTTATTCCCTTTTGGTGTCGCTTCTGTTGGCTCGAATCCCCTGTCATTCTGCAATCTTGAGCCACACAAATCCAAAATCTTTGCAAAAAAGGTTTGAGGTGACACCACAACTTTGAAAAAGAAGAAGGAAAAGACAACCCGTGTGGGAGACAAGAGAAATGTTAGTAGAAAAGAAGATAAAATTTGTCTTCATTCATAGAAAAAAGAGCTCTCCTACAAAACTGACAAGAGGGAGAGATAATGACGGGGACCCTTCTACCATGAAAAGATGAGAAAAGATGAACCGAGCAAGAGATACGATAAAAAATTGAGAAAGACCGAAATCTTGAAAGAAGCGGTATAATTTCTGAAACCACACCTAAATCTTAAAAGAGGCATCCTCCTGGTAATCTTCATCCATGCTTAGAAGAGAGTTTTAAAGCATACACGGCCGCTCAGAAAAATTCAGAGAGAGTGAAAATACAAGAAGATGTAGCAAATCTTGAGGAACCACTAACCAGTCAAAAATGTCTCAACCCAACACATTTGAGGGCTACCGTCACTTGCTGAATATGGGAGATGAAGAGTTCAAGGCCATGTTTGGAACTAAGACCATGGAACCTAGCCCTTCCGCCAACGACGTCCAAGATCTCAATAAAGATAAGGACAGCAATAACAAGGGTCAAAGGAAGTGTCGTCGTTGTCACACCAAGCATCAGGTTCAAAAGCTTGAAGATTTCTTCACGGAGTGCCCTATGCCAGATGACAGACAAAGAATGGAACTGAGCCAAGAGTTAGAGCTGGAACCTTCGCAAATCAAGTTTTGGTTTCGAAATAAGCGAACCCGAGTAAAGACTCAACATGAGCGCCATGAAGTCGAGTTTCTAAGAGCTGAAAATAAAAAACTCCGAGCAGAGAACAAGAGGTATAAGGAAGCTTTCGACTCCGCCACCTGCCCCAACTGCAGTAGCCTCCTTACCCTCGACGAAAGGCAGTATCTGAGGATCGAAAATGCCCGTTTAAGAGGTGAGTTAGATCAGTTCACAACAGAACCAAGTTATGTTAGAGGAATATACAAGAAGACCGATCCTATGGGGTCAGTATTGATGCCTCCCAAGGAAAAGGGGATGTATCACCGCCAAGCAAGTGGCATTGACGACGAGCTTGCCGTCATGATCAACCAGTTCGACATTGATGAAGCACCAAGGCTGTAATGTGCGTACGGAGCCTGTATTTTGAAGTCAGTGATCACGGATCCTTCAACATGTCCGATGCATACCTGATTCGGAATGAAGCTAGTTGATCACTGGAGAGCCTATAGAGGAAGTAGAACCGATCCTGAATGAATGCATGAGTTTCATTCCCTTGCATGGGATATTTTCTATTTTTATAGATGCCTAGCATTAATTCAAAAAGCAAGAAGTAGTAATCTTCCTTCCTCCTATTAAATGCTCGGGTCCTTTGCTGTACCAAACTGGAGACAAAATTAATTACGACTAAAAATCCGCGCAAGCTCGAAGGGTAACTCTGTATCGTTTCAATTTACCCTCAACTACTCCAACTCTAAGTTGTATACCTTCCATTCTCAAGAATTCATAAACTGTCCCGAGAACACAGTCATACCCAAATGCGAAGTCCTCTCGTTGAACGAAATTGGGGGCAAATCAATTCGTGGACATTGCCACTGGTTGGACGGCTTCAAACAAAGAAAAATGCGAAC
The DNA here is from genome assembly GCA_019149425.1 of Psidium friedrichsthalianum. NCBI lineage: Eukaryota > Viridiplantae > Streptophyta > Magnoliopsida > Myrtales > Myrtaceae > Psidium > Psidium friedrichsthalianum. Next base: position 24,658 of record JAGVVM010003342.1, read on the forward strand.
GAAAGACCCCAAGCAATCTCAAACATGGGTAATATTGTATATTTCAATAATAATCTCGAGTTTTGAATTGATTTATTCATTCTTAACAGGGATTGTAAATTGCCTTGAAAAGCACCGTGATGTGAAATTGCCCAGTGTAATGCAACAAAACGGCGTCATCTCAAGAATTAACACTTAAAAGAAAGCCCCCATGGACGCCTACGGTCTCATGGGCCTGATGGCATGGGGCATGACAGTGGTCCGAAGCAGTCCGAGTTCGATCCCCAAGGTTGGGGAATGTTGTAAATATTGTAAATGAATAATACAATTTTTTTTTGCACATTTCCTTTTACAGAAAGAAGCAAGAATACTTGACGAATGAGACCTAAGTCAATACTTTACCACAACCTTGGTCCTAATGGTGAAGTGTCCAACGAAAGTCGAGGAAAAACTCAACCCAGCGAAACTCATAGAGGGGTCGTGCAAGGCATTCGACATGAAGGGTAAATCTGTATCGTTTCCAGTTTTTCCTTTCCAATATTGGCTAATACATCTCCTTTTCCTTTGACAGAAAATGTTTATATTAACATTTAACATGTCGAAGAAGACAACCCCAAGCGGCATGATTATGATCATTTGATGAGATCCAGTCTGATGAAAATGGGGCAAATTGACGGGGTATTCAATCGACAACCATGACAGTTGTCAACATTAAGCAAGCCCAATTGCATCAAATCTTCACTCAACTCCTTCACCTATGCATTTCATTGTGCAGGGGCAAAAGTCAGAGACAAGCCACTCATCGACTTAAGAAGTAGACTCCCCAATTTGTTTTATCCACCCATATGTCCAAGGGCAATTCAAATTCTCCCATTCTTGAGAATTTTCTTCCATATTTGCACATTCTGTAAACACGTGTAATGCTAAAAACTGCCACATCTGCATTGTGTTTACACATTCCATGATTTATATGTGATTATTCTGCATGTTTAATTTACCAATTTTGACTTGGAGTATAAACTGTACATGATGCATCGAATGTGTAGAATGGGGCATGATAGGGTGATGAAAGGCAAACTATTTCCACACACATCCTACATTTTAATCCACAGTGAGTCGTGTGTTAAATAGGTTCCGCATTCCCCAAGGCAATGGGTTTTCTCGCAAAAGGTACGATGGCCGAAGGGAAGGACGTGGTCCTTTCTCTATCCTAAACACTACAAGTAACCATCGACAACCCATTTGAGCGGTGGTTTCATTTCATAACCCCTGTCAAGAACCACCCATATCGGGGCCAAATGGAGATAGTCTTAGCAGTAGCACGAGGTAAATTGTTAGAAATTTTTTTGCTCGGACTAACATCAATTTCCGAGTGCTTCTTTGCTTTTAACCTCGTACGGTAATTCAAGTGCCTTAGGATGAAGAAAAGCGTTCGTTCCTCTATCCGATACACTTTTATCCTTGGCATTGCCTAATTAAGCCTGCATATTCGTTTCTAAAATCCCGTTGATGATCATTACTCATTCCAAGATGAATATGGCACCACCTCAAAGCAGAAGAACTCAGGAGAGTGAGTCTACATAGAGTTTTCAAGTCAATTATGCAAGTGTGGTCTTTGACATACATGTGTATAACGGCACAATCTTAAATAATAAAAAAAGAGAGCTAGTCTCAGGCATGGAAAAGCAAAGCACCAATTAAAAGCAAGGCTAACGTCCATTCAAATCAATGTTCATGTACATTTTATAAACTTAGTAGAAAACATATTGTCTCCTTTTGTAAATCCCCAATGGGATCTGATTGCAAGAGAAAACTCTTCAAAGGAGTCAAATTGTAAAATATACTCAGTTAAAGTTTACACCGTTCGGAAGCAACGATGGTATCAGTAGAAGTTGACACATTCCTCAGACAACGATGGTGTCCTTTGAAGACTATTCTTGAAGGTCGAGACTGGTGGTAAAGTTGCAATGATCACCAATGTTAAACCCACCTCATATATCTTCTGGGCCAAAATAAGCCTTCCTTAATCCCCAATCCCAACCTACGTTACAACCCGTGAACGTCTTTTTTAATTAAGGCGCTTGAGTTAACATAGAGTTGAATGATTTTTAAGCATCACTCGAAACGGTACGAGCAAGACTATTTCTCTCTCATATTTGCAGGGTTCTTGACTTGTAAACCCGGAGTAGATGATGAAGACTTTTTTGTTAATGACCTTAGCTCAAAAGAGTCCCATTTGGTAAACCTTTGACCCAGCCTACATTATGGTCCTTATCAAGACCTCCAGATCGGCTTGATCGTACCAATTGCGAGATTACTCATACCCTTGCTGAATGCGATGATGGTAAGATTGAGTGATTTCTTCTTCAATCCTGCAATCAGGATGAACAGCCTTTCTCGAGAGCAAGAGAAAAGCCCTTTCAGACCGAAATCCCCATTCAGATTACATTTGAGGTGTTCATACTATGATAACTTCCTTGAATAGAATTGGTAATGTAAACTTGACTGAATAGTTATGCATGATTCACATTTTGATTGATTGCATCATCAGTTATTACACAGACTGCTTCTAATCATTGTAAACTTAGCTGAATAGTTTTTGCATGAATCGATGAACTCATTATGAAAAATGCTTGCACGTGTTATCTCTAACACTGCCTGACAAGTAACATGTTCCCGATGATTGAGTTACCTTCCGAGGTCTCAAAATTCATTCGGCGATAATTGAATGAACAAGCCTAGTTGCCAAGAAACCACTGGCATTTCTTCTAGATTCTCAAGTAAGTATATCTTCAACCTGACCTTTCAAGGGAATGAATTCTAATGATTGTCAGGTGCTCGAATCCAGTGCGGTACATATGGTCATTCAGTGAACAAGCAGGCATGACACAGTCAGCTTGTCCATGCTTTGATCATTAACCCTGAAGACCCAGGTAAGTTTTCTGAACCCTTATGACTCGCGACCGACATGCTCTCATGGAGTCTTCATCAGTTCACAATTGACCTGCTCTCGTATTCTTGATAATCATCGTAGGGGCATGATTCATCTCAAACATAGAAATATTCGAGATATTTTGATCTCTGCCTCTTTGGCTTAGTCCTAAGCTACAAGAGAATATAATTAGGGTTTGAGCTTCGGCAGAATTCCTAATCTCCCCAAATCTAAGAATGGCACCCTTCAAGGTATGTTAAATCAGGTTTGAGCTTCTGCAGGATTCTTGATCTCCCCAGATCCTAGAATGGCACCCTTCAAAGTAAGTTAAATTAGGTTTGAGCTTTTGCGGGATTCCTGGTCTCCGCAGATCCCAAAATGGCACCCTAAGATAAGTTAAATCGAGTTTGAGCTTCTACAGGATTCCTGTCTCTCCAGATCCCAGAATGACACCTTTCAAGGTAAGTAAATCGGGTTTGACCTTCTGCAGGATTCCTGATCTCTGCAGATCACAGAATGACACCCTTCAAGGTAAGTTAAGTCGGGTTTGAGCTTTCACAAGATTCTTGTCTCCCCAGATCCCAGAATGGCACCCTTTAAGGTAGGTTAATTGGGTTTGAACTTCTACAGGATTTCTGACCTCCCTAGATCCCAGGTTGGCACCCAAAAATCATTTTTTTCAATCAATACCTTTTCTGTATACTCAAAAGGTGACATTTAGGTAATCATTGGTGAATTCTCACACAAAACAATCTATTTTCAAGTCTGAGTTGCAGGCACCACATAGACGAGCCCTTTTTATAGGATATGCCGTCTCTGGAGCCCTTCCATTGGAAACTCCAATACAGAACGGTCCATTTTTCAAGTCCTGAGTTATAGGCCCATATAGACGAGCCCTTTTAGTACGGTGTACCGTCTCTAGAGCCCTTCCATTGAAAACTTCAATATGGAACGGTCCATTTTCAAGTCCTGAGTTGCAGGCACCACATAGACGAGCCCTTTTTATAGGGTATGCTGTCTCTGAAGCCCTTCCATTGGAAACCTCAATACGGAATGATCCATTTTCAAGTTCTTAGTTGCAGGCACCATATAGACGAGCCCTTTTTGTAGGGTATGCTGTCTCTGGAGCCCTTCCATTGGAAACCCCAACACGGAATGATCCATTTTCAAGTCCTCAGTTGCAGGCATCACATGAACGAGCCCTTTTAGTAGGGTATGTTGTCTCTAGAGCCATTCATTGAAACCTCAATACGGAACGGTCCATTTTCAAATCCTGAGTTGCAGGCACCACATGAACGAGCCCTCTAGTAGGGTATTGTCTCTAGAGCCCTTCCATGGAACCCCAATACGGAACGGTCCGTTTTCAAAAGTCCTTCCTACAGGCACAAAGTCCTTCTTGCAAGTACTCCTTCGGTAGATCCCACATCTGGTGAACCATGTTTAAAGTCCTTCTTACAGGCACAAAGTCCTTCTTACAGACATTTTCTTCGGTGAACCTGACATCAGGTAAACCGCTCAGTAGAATCCTTTCATTGGGATTCTATCATGGTACGACCCACCATACGGGTCGAATTTCAACCAATTCTTAATAGAATCCTTTCATTAGGATTTACCATGGGATAACCTACCATACGGGTCAAAATGCAGGCGAATCCTCTAAATAGGATAGATCACCACTAGAGTCTTTTCATTAGGAACTCTGCTATGAGTTGACCTACCATACGGGTCAAAGCACAATCTCCCCGGGGTATCCCTAGAATGAATCTTTGGGTGCCTGTTCAAAGAGCATTCATGTCAGGCAACAGCTATACGACAGGCAGGTAAGTGCCAGGTAAACTCTCCTCTCTATCTCTCCCTCACTTCATAAGAGCCTCCTCAAGTTGGGTCTAGATCAAAACCTACATAGAGAGATATTGGAGATTAAATGTCACAACTCTTTTTATTTCCCTAGGTTGAGTCCATTAGGATTTAAGTGTCATCTCGTCTTTAAAATGAACCTCTACTGAACTTCCTTTCAAAGAGGAGTAGCTGTTGACACTTGATTTATAATCGCATTTTCTCTTTAAAAAATTAATAGAAAATTCATAAAAATTTATAAAATTACAAAATCAATTTTCGAAGCCTGGCCAACTCTAAGGAACCATTTTTGAGCAAAAAAAATGTTTTTCATATTTTCAATATTTTCAGCATTTTTATTTTCCAAAATTCATAGAAAATCAAGAAAAAATGAGAAAATTAAAAATCAACTTTGGAACCTCGGCCAAGCCTAGGGAAACAATTTTGCCAAAAAATAAATTTTCATATTTTTTGTGTTTTTTTAAATATTTTTCATAAATTAGGAAAATATTTAATAATAATAGCATTTGAGGCTACAAAAATATCAAAAATAGTCAGTATTTTTCTTTTAATTTTCTCTTCCTTTTGGCCGAAGAAAATTGCAAAAATTAATCTGGAATCGGGAATTTACTTTGTTAATGTCCATTTTCAAATTAAATAAAAAATTCATTATAAAAATTCATTTTAGCTCTATAATTTCATTTTTTGCATTTTTTCGAGTTGTGACATTGGCCTCTAATATCCAAAATTTCTATCTCAGCCCCATGGTGCTGAAATTTCTCAATTTGGACAAAAAGGGTTAATTAGAAGTGTTCTTCTCAATTTAGCCCCCCCATTTACCAAAATGAAATTAAAATTGTTCTGGGGCTACCCATGAAAATCAAAACCCATCACCAGAGAGAGAAAGAGAGTCGCAAAGACTCTCTTGGCCTGACTCAATTCGCGGACAAGCATACATCCATCTGGAAGTCACAGCTGTTTGGTGTTAATCCTATTCTAACACATCGTGGAAATTTTGCGGCGAACTGTTTCTTCCCTTGGCGCAAGCGCACAAAACCAATTAGTCCTCGAGTCAATGATCGATATGCAAGTACCCGGAGGATGAAGGCACTTGATAAGTCCTCCAATACAGGGACGGTTTTAGAGCAGTTAAAAAGTATATTCAAGACTTGAACAGGATCTTGTGTTGCTTCAAGCATGGCTCAAAATGAAGTCGAGGTTAAAAAGGTGGTTATCGGTGAAATCCCGACATCAGATATTAGAGGCAATCTTCCATAGGCAAATCAAAATTGCAGCTAGCATATTTGAGAAAGTGAGAGAAATATTGCGAGAAAATGATGAGTCGATCGATGATGACTCTAGCATGGATATGGGTGCAAAATTAGATTCTATTTATTTGATATTTCGAGATGGAACTGAGGCTGATTCTGAGGACAAAGGGGAAGAGAACCCGTTTCTGGACATATTTGATAAATTTCCTATGGAAACTGCTAGGGAGTCCGAGGATTTTGAGGACCACTTGCGTCAGACTTCCATGGGTACAAGAAATGCAAAACCATTAGGGAAAGATGCTGACTCTCCAGGCCTTGAGGAGGTTGACAGGATGTTTCTGCGGCAGCTTCACCGTGGAGAAAAAGGAAAGGATAGTTTCATTATGGACTGAAGGTTGCTAACGAGCAACGGTCCACGCATTCAAGTCTGTTGAGGTGAGTTTGTATGACCTTTTTGTTCGTTGTGGTTGTTAAAAAATGAGCGACGCGAGTTTTGTGGTTCTCGGTGATGAAGTTCTCAAAGAAGGTTGTGGGTCCACACTGATCAGGTGGTATAGGGCTAGTGTGTAGACTTGTTCAGAAATCCGATTATATTTGGGCTTGAGGGTAAAATTGGGCTTTGAAAATGATTAAAAAAAACGAAGAATAATACGAGATGGGCCAGTCATAGAAACTATTTTGTCTAGACCAACCTAGGCCGTATGGCTCAGGTGGACGCTTTTGCATGGGTTAGGCCACTTGGCCCAGCCAGGATAATTATCCAAGATAAACCGAAAAAAAAATATTAAAATAAAAACTCGAAAAAATGCCAAATAAAAAAATTAAAGGAAATAAAAATGAAAATCATAAATCATTAAAAAATTCCAAAAAAGCCTCAAAGCCTGCAAAAATCAGGAAATGGACATTTCAACTGGCCAATCCTATTTTTGATGATTTGCCTTCCTGATCTTTTCAAAATGACGATTTTTGCCCCCTTATGCAAATCGTTTTCGGAAAATTTTGAAAAATCATAAAAAATCGCAAAAATTAGGAAAAACGGACCATTTCGATGGCAAATCTTTTTTGACGATTTAGTCCTGATATTTTCGAATGTGACGATCTGCCCCTTATGGGCAATCGTTCGCGAAAAAAAAATTTCGAAAAAATCAGAAAAATCACCAAAAAAATTATGAAACGAACCATTCCGACTGTCAATCCTATATTTGACAATTTCCCTTCCTGATATTTTCGAAATAACGATTTTGTCCCTTATGGGTAAATTATTTTGAAAATTTCAAAAAATTCAGAAAAGTCGCAAAAATTAGGAAACAGGCCATTTCGACTGGCCAATCCTATTTTTGATGATTTCCTTTCCTGATCTTTTCAAAATGATGATTTTGCCCCTTACAAGCAAATCGTCTCGAAAAATTTCCAAAAATTCAGAAAAATAGCTAAAATTAGGAAATAGGCCATTTCGACTGGTCAATCCTATTTTTGACGATTTTCCTTTCTGATATTTTTGAAATGACGATTTTGCCCTTATGGGCAAATCGTCTAGAAAAATTCAGAAAAATTTAGAAAAATCGCAAAAATTACTAAGCGGGCCATTTCGACTGGTTAATCCTATTTTTGATGATTTTCCTTCTTGATATTTTCGAAATGACGATTTTTCCCCTTATGGGTAAATTATCTTGAAAAATTTCAAAAATTCAAAAAAATCACAAAAATTAGGAAACGGGCCATTTCGACTGGCCAATCCTATTTTTAATGATTTCCCTTCCTGATCTTTTTTAAATGACGATTTTGCCCCTTACGGGCAAATCGTCTCGAAAAATTTCGAAAAATTCAGAAAAATTGCAAAAATTAGGAAATGGACCATTTTGACTGGCCAATCCTATTTTTTGATGATTTTCATTCCTTATATTTTCGAAATGATGATTTTACCCCTTTTGAGCAAATCATCTCAGAAAATTCTAAAAAATTTAGAAAAATCACAAAAATTAGGAAACAGGCCATTTCGACTGGTCAATCCTATTTTGGATGATTTCCCTTCCTGATATTTTCAAAATGACGATTTTTCCCCTTATGAGTAAATTGTCTCGAAAAATTCTGAAAAATTCAGAAAAATCCCAAAAATTAGGAAATGGGCCATTTCGACTGGCCAATCCTATTTTTGATGATTTCCCTTCCTGATATTTTCGAAATGATGATTTCGCCCCTTATGGGCATTGGTCTTGGAAAAATTTCAAAAAATAGGAAATGACCACATTCAACTGGTTTGACCTACTTTCACTTGCCGAGACTTGAAAAATGAACATTTTACCCTTTTGGTCAGTTTCACCCAAATCTTTTCGAGTCTCCTCAAATGATTTTTCATGAAATAAAAATGGTACGGAAAGGGCGTTAGAGTAATCTAGCGTAACCAAGTCCCCAAACTCATAATCTCTAGTTCATAGAAGTAATTTAGTTCTCCCGCTACTTTACTTAGGTTTCTAATCGACTTACCAAGAACGATTAGTGGCAACGCCAAATTTTAAAATCATTTAAATAAAAATCAAAATTGCGATTCGGTAGGTTTGGGAGGGTCCGTGTTAGGTTAGTTAATCTAATTAACCTGATAATCAGTTAACCCGATCGAAAAATTAAATAATTTTTTTTCGGGTCACGACACTATTGAAAGCATAATGTATACAATGCTTTGTATGAGATCTGATATAGCGCATGTTGTAAGTGTTACCAGTAGATGTCAATCTAATCTAAGCAAAGAGCATTGGATGGCTGTCAAGAATATCCTTAAGTACTTGCGAAGGACTAAGGATATATTCTTGATATACAGAGAAGGAGAATTCAAGGTTAAAAATTATATTGATTCCAATTTTCAATCAGATCCTAATGACTATAAGTCTACGTCTAGGTTTGTCTTCACACTCAATGGTGGTGCAGTTAGTTGGAAAAGTTTCAAATATAATATAATTGCTGATTTCACCATTGAGGTAGAAGATGTGGCTGCTTCTAAAGCGACAAAGGAAGTGGCTTGGATGAATAAGTTCATCTCTGAAGTTAGAGTGGTTCCCTCTATTAAGCAACCAATTACATTATTTTGTGACAACAATGGGGCAATCGCTTAAGCTAAGGAACGAAGTCTCACCAGAAGTTCAAGTATATTGAGAGACACTTCCATCTCATTCGAGAAATTGTTGGAAGATGTGACATCACCTTGTAGAAGATTACGTTAGCAAAAAACGTGGCAGATCGCTTCACGAAGGTCTTACCTCAGTCTTTATTTGAAAAGCACATTGATAGATTGGGTTTGAGGTAATAACATGATCGGCTTTAGTGCAAGTGGAAGATTATTAGTTATATGCCCTACTCTTGATATGTCGAGAATATATGTAACAGGTTTATAGCTAAACTAAATCTTCAAACTATTCCCGATCGATGGATCATTGCGGGGATATTGATGATCCTATTGAGACCGGTGCGTTTTAAATTTCACCATTAAGTATTGGCTACTTAAGGAAATGACGAGTCACAAGTCACTGGACATTAGATGCTCGAGTTGGAATGCAGGTGGTTATATCTGACGAGTTCACTGAACGTGCATGTGTTGAACGATTAGCCAACATGGAAGCTTCGAGCGTGGTCAATGACTAATTGTTCATGCTTTGGTCTTATATAAATAATCATTAGACCTAAGGTACAATGCTGACTTATGTGTTGAATAGCTATGGTTCACGAGCAGGCATATTGGCGGTTCGACGATCCACTTTTGTACTTGACGATCATAGTTTGTTCACACACAAAATCACAGGTGTGCGCAACAATGGGATCTGTTTCTTTGTTAAATACAAGGTTGATGTCCTGTGCGATCTAATCGTGACAATGCATTGAAAATCTCAGGGTTGAAATTGAGAATGTCTCGTATATATGTGTGTTAGTTAGATTTGTGCATATGATCGAATTAGTAACTTGACATATTTTCCATGGCCTTTGTTCAATTAGGACAAATAAGACCAAAAGATTAAATTACGCTATAGCCAAAATTGATAGGTTCATTATGTTCTTACAATATTCACACTGTCTGGATAGCTATGATATATTGCTAGATATCACTCGTGACTTGTAGGATCTAGAGACTGATCGAGACAATCAATTTTCTTGCTTGTACTAATCTGTTAGTACATGTCCTATTGTCAACTCAGTGATGAACCTAGGGATATTGTAAGGACCTGGGCCCACCACTCGCAAGATATTATCCGCTTTGGATATGTAATCCTCACGATTTTTTTCTTCTGGGACCCCCCTAGAAAAGACCTCTAACAAGTTAAAAGGAAGTCCAAGCCTTATCAACTAACCCAAGACTCCCTCCCTAAGTGATGTGGGATAAAGAATTATGCACACCCCCTTAACGGGATACCCCGCGAGATGTCATATACTCTCTCCCTCAGCGGCACAGCATCCCCACTGTGCACCGCATACACCGACAAGTACCCACTGCAGTCTGCACATGTTGTCGAGAGTCAACTCTGATACTAAACTGTAAGGATCTAGACCCACTACTCGCAAGATATTGTCTATTTTGGACACACAGTCCTCACGATTTTTTTCTTTTGGGATACTCCCAAAAAAGGCCTCTAGCAAGTAAAAGGAAAGCTCAAGTCTTGTCAACTAGCCCAAGACTCCCTCCCTAAGCGATGTGGAATGAAGAGTTGTGCACAGCCCCTTAATGGGACACTCCCGCGGGATGTCACAGATGTCACGCACCATAACCAATACGGGACGATGTTGATATTGGAAGATGAGGTTGTAAAGATGACTATCAAGATAATCGGACTGAATTGAGTCAAATGAGATTTGATTTGATTCTTGCTTTTGGTCACAAATGAGCTTGCATATGATGCGTGCACGGACCCCAAAATGGCCACATGCTGATGTGACATCGACATGCAACACGAGAAGATAATGGCACGCACTCCAAGAAGATAATGGGTTGGCAAAAGTTGTCAACCCAGCTGGCCAGCTAGTGGCTAGCTGGTGGGGGCCAGTTAGCAACGGTCAAAGGCGACTACCCATTGCCTTTGACTTGCCGCTGGCCAGAAACATGGTGGGACCCCCCCTCCCCCAAAAAAAAAACCCTCCCCTATAAATAAGGATTAAGGGTTAAGGTTTAAGGGTTGGCCATCATAGGTTTTCGTGTGTGTTTTCTTGTGTGTATGTGCAATTGTTCCAGTGCAAACACTTGAGGGTCATGTGAGAAAGTTCATGATCAAGAGGGGCAAGCACGAATTGTCTCATCTATGAAGATTACTAGCACAATCAAAGCGGCGATCGTGTGTGAAGTTCGTCTTCCATTCACCAAGGGATTGGTGGTGTATCTGAACTAGAGGTCCGACACTTGTGGAACTTGAAAAACATACGAATCGAGTCATAGTAAGCGCGTTTCAAGAGGTAATCCTAAAATACTCTTCATGTGAGATTTAGATTTTTCGATTGAAACGTACGGATATCACCTCTAGAAGATCCACGTATAGGTATGTCTGTTTTCGCTGCATTTACTTTGATTTGTGAAATTTTTATTTCACCCATACGTACCGTCCGTCGAAACCCAACTATACAATCCCCTCGAATTAGTGAAAGGGAAATTTAGTCAATTCGATTCATAATCGTTTAGATCTGATTCACTAGCTTCTCAAATCAATTTTGTATTTAGAGAAATTGAATTTTTTGAAGGAATGTCCTTGGATTGCTTTGTGATTATCATGTTGTGGAGTTGGATATTCATGATGTGTTTTCAATCATGTTCAGTTTCATTGTTATCATATCTTGTTTGAAATTCCACACTAAAAAAATCTTGAAAATTTTAGTAAGATATGGTTTCTTAGAAACCCTATCTAATTGAAATTTAGGAAAGATAGGCTTCTTAGAAAGCTTATCTTATTGGAAGCTTGGAATGAAAATCAAGATAAGGGATTATCCTAAAGAATTCGAAAAATTCTAAAATATATATAAAAGAAAAAATTCTGCTCATCATCTCATGTCTCATTGCATTGTTCACATATCTCATGTTTCATTACATGTTTGCATATCCATATTTTGTGTATCTCATGCATATCCATATTTGCATATCTCATGCATATTCACATGTCACATATACGCATGTGTTCATATGCCATGTTCGTATATTACATTTTTGAGTGCTACCATGATTTTTTTTTTATTTGCATGTCCTTGTCATCGCATTTGCTCTGCATGACCACATAGATTAGTTTTGCGATGTCGCATGTTTACATACCGTAATGTGCCATGTCATAATATGCATATGTTATGTCATTGAATTTTCATGTTTAATCTAATTGAATGCATGATTCTTTACACGTTGCTCATTGTCTTGTCTTACATTATGTTTTGTTACGATGTCATGTCATTTTTGCATGTTTTAATTAATTAGTTAATTTTGCATATAGGATAAGATGACTTTAATTCCGAATGTCTTGCATTGCATCTTTTGTTATTAATTCATCTCATCGCATTTAGTGTAACTTGTGCATTGTATCTAAAAAGTGAAAAGCACAAAAAAAAAACACATCATTCGAGCTTCAAGTAAAACTTAGGATTTCATGAAATTTAAGGTACCGAAAGGGCATTAGCTTTCACTAACTAGGGTAATCAAGTCCCCGAATCCCCTAATCTCTTATTCATAGAAGTAAGCTATCTCCCGATACCTTATTTAGTTTTCTAATCAATCTACCAAAAATGATTAGTGGTGACTCTAAACTTCAAATCATCTGAACATTAATTTCAAAACCAAACTTGCAATTTGGTAGGGCTTGAGAGAGTCCATATTAGGCTAGCTGTTTAATGAACCTATAATCCATTTGCCTAAGGAAATACTTTTTTTAGGTTGCAACAATTCACATATACGCATATCTAATACATTTTGTGCAAATCATCAATAGCAATCATCATGGGTTGTCTCTTTCATCAATAACATGATTAATTGAGGAAAATGACAAGAAAACCTCGCCTCGCATATTGGCCTTTTTCTCCATTAACTTCGAATTAAACACGATATTGGAAAGGTTTACCAAGATTTAGTCCACCAATATCTTTCATGATCCTAACTCACTTCTTGAATTCATGTGGTAATTTTTAATCACAAGGACTTGTAGGAAACCGAGATTATGAAGGATGGAGCGAGAAGAGCCGATCGTCGTGTTGTGATTTGGAAACTCAAATGAATGTGGTAGCTACTATTGTTGCCGAAATAAAGGTGATGCTGGTTGCTAGCCAAGAAAGGTATCCAATGGCCTTAGATTCTAATCAGACTGCACAAACAAGCTCATCCACTAATTCGGAAGCCAACCAGACATTTAATGTTGATCCCAGTCTAAACAAAAAGGCACCTCTGAAAACTTTGCCCGTAGTCATTGATTTAGAAAAGGAGAACAAGTAGAAACCCACAATTAAGACTGAGGAAGGCGTAAGAAGGCTGGCCAAAATAGAAGAATGCTTGAGCAGTCAAAGGTACGAGCTAGCCCACTTCGATAAGATATCCCCTTTTGCAAAGATAGAGGCTTTTCCCGATTATAAAGAACTAGAGTTCATCAGAAAATATAATGGGATAGGTTGTCCCAGAGCTCACTTGAAGTATTATCTACGCAAGATGGCACGCTACACGGATTGCATTCCATTGCTAATGAATACTTTTCCAAGAGAGTTTGGCAGGAGCTGCTCTAGCCTAATTCATTGAGTTGAACTTAGAAGATTATGATAGTTGAGAGGATCTAGCTAGGGGTGGCCACAAGCCGATTTGGGCCCGTAATCGGCCCAGTCAAAACTGGAACCGACCCGTTGACCGGTTCGACAGTTCAGAACTGGAATTGGCCCATGGCCATAACGGTCCGATTCTAGTTCCACAAAATGTGGAACCAGAATTGGCAGTTTTGGGGGTTCCGAATCGCCGCTTAGAAACCGGCCCGAACCGCTTAGTAATGGCTCCTTCTTAAAGCTGTTACCAACGGCTCTACGAAGGAGCCGTTGGAGCCAACGGCCATTAAAAAAAATTAAAATTTATTATACAAAATTTATAAATACCCCCATCTTCATCTTTCATTTTTTTCACACCAATTCTCTCAAAATCTCTCAAGCTCTCAATTCTCTCAAACTGTCAATTACGTTCTCGATTGTCTAATTTCTTATTTTTTTTATTTATTATCTCTTGTAATAATTTCATTTTTTTTCATATCCTACATTTTTTGCATTATACCATTTTCTTTTATATATTAAAAAAAATGACAAGTGGAAGTAGAGCTAGTGACAAAGGTAAGAGAACAATGAGAGAATCCAATTATCATAATCCTCATGATTATGCAGATTATATAGATTGAGGAGTTGATGTAGATGATAAAATCAACATTTCCCTAATATGGAGCAAATTTCGACGCAAGAGAGTCTTCATCCTCCGACTGCCACCGATGCTAAAGAAATGTCAATAACAAAGGAGCGGGATGGTCCATCTATCATATGGAAGCACTTCACAAAAAAGGAAGATTTGAAAAAAGGTTCAAATAGATATAATTTAGTTTGTAAACATTGTACTAAATCATACTGCTTTGTAGGTGGACAAGGATATGGAACATTTACTCGGCATTTTAGGTCAAAACACCTTGTAAACATTGTACTAAATCATACTGCTTTGTAGGTGGATAAGTATATGGAACATCTACTCGGCATCTTAAGTAAAAACATCTAACCAACCTAGGAATTGACACCAGCCAACAACAAATTTTCGGGGTATGCCAATCCTAACACTCTCCCTTATTTCGTTTTAATGAAAAAATTACAGAGAGAATTAGGTAAATTTGTTCCGTTGAATATTTATCATTTAGTTTGGTGAAAATTTTGGTTCTAATCAATTTATACAAAATGCATGTGCCTCCACAAGCAAATGTGTTCCTAAATATTCACTTAAACGGGAAATTAAAATCTTTATAGAAAAGAAAAAAATATTTACAAACTTTTTTTTATGAATTTTAATGGACGTGTGCATATAGGTATGATATTTGAGTGATCATTGGCAAATTAATTGTTATATGGGTGTGTGACACGTCATTGGAAAGATGACGATTAGAATATTCAAAAAAGAGTTTTGCATTAGAATTTTGATTCTAGCATACGGCAAATATATTTATAGATTAATTAGACAATTTTAGAAGATATTATTTGCTTTATAAAATTTTTTCAATTGGTTTTGATAATGCGGCGGTAAATACCGCTTCGACTGTTGAACTTGAAAATATTGTAAACCCGCTTTTGTGGATATTTTTTCACATAGATGTGCTGTCATATTTAAATTTATGTGTACAGATGGTTTAAGAACTCTTCAAGTTTCTCTCACCCGATAAAAACAGCAATTTGATATTTATGGAAACATCCCCAATAATGAAAGAATAGGAAATTTGTAAAATAAATGGAAAAAAAATCAAAAAGATTTCAAATCGTTGGAATTCTACTTACGAGTTGCTTAATGAATCTTTTGCATATAAAGATTATTATGTGCATTATTTAGATAATATACCTGAAATTAATTATACCCTCAAGAATGGGATAGTTGCAAAAAATTTTAATTTTTAAAATTTTTTAATGATGCAACTTATAGTTATCTGGTATTTATATCTAACTACGCATTATTTTAATAAATGTATTAATATTGTTGGAGTTTTTGAAAAATGAAATGATGATAAGTAGGTGAGGACTATTAACATAATGCGAGAAAAATGGCTACATTATTATGGAGCCTATATTTTTTAGTTGCTTCTGTTTTTGATCCATGTTGTAAATAGATGTTTTATGTGATTATTTGAATACGTATTATGAATATTTTTACATTTATCTCATAGGAAAATATTAAACTATAGAAAATAGGTTAAAACGCAATACTAGAATTATATAATAAATTTGTTAGAACAACAATGTTGTAGGTAATGTGGAAGTGGACCTCAATCCTAGTAGCTTACAATGTGAAGACCTAGATACATTAGTAGAGGGTATCAATTAATTAAAAGACAAAAAAAAAAAAATGGTGTAATAGGAAGTAATTTGAAATAGAAACTAGCAACCATTTCTTTTGAGTTTGATAAATTGAAGCAGCAGAAGTTTATTATTTAGATTGGTGGAAAAGTCATTTCACCAAAATACCCAATTCTTGTTCCATTTCAAAATATTTTTAACAACTCATGTTCAACAGTTACGGTATAGAACAAGCATTTAGCTGGAGGTATATTTATAGATGAACGACGTTCAAATTAAGTCCGAATCAGTGGAGTTTCAAGCTTATGTTGACGATAGACAAAACCTCAATATAGACACCAAGAGATAGATCGCAATAATGAATCTGAATTCTTTGATGACGGAGACACCTCACCACTACCATTGTACAAGAATGGGTAGCGAGATTGAGGATGAGGTAATAGGGGATTATCAAAAGTAATGAACTAACAAGGGCTTTGATTTCTTCTATCTCTAAAGAATATATGTAGGCGCTTAATGATAAATCATTAAGTTCAAGCCCCCTCCCCTTCTTTTTCCCCTACATTTATTTAATAATACATAATTTTCCTAATTCATAATTTTTCTTTTATTTCATAATGCATTATTTGATAATTTAATTAGAATTTTGTATTCAAAGTCTTCACAAATTAATTTTTAAACTCAAAACACTTGAAAAAAAAATCAAAATCGATTCGGAACCAACGGTTGGCAACGGTTCGAAACTTCGGTTTTTCGGAACAAGTGGGGGAACGCACTGACAAAACCGACCCGAACCTTCGTTCTCAAATTGGAACGCGGAACCGCCAGTTCATGAACCGAAATCGGGCCCCAGTTCCAAATCGTGGCCACCCCTAGATCTAGTACGATAGGTTTCCTACACCGTTACAATTTTACCTGCAACAGCTCATAACCTAAAAAAGAGGAATAGGAAAAATTATTGAGAACCACAAAGGGTAAAAATTAAGTGATTCACACCTATGCTCAAAGGTTGCAGGCCATAGTGACGTAAGTAAGCCGTCGATCCCGAGGATGAATTAGTAGATTGTATTCTTGAAGGCCACGTATGAATATTTTGAGAAATGAATCTTCATGCTACCGAAACTTCACGATACCTCATAAAGGTCGTAGAACGGCATGAGTGGGCCCTGTAAGAGATGCATATCGGAAACTATCTTTTAAATGTGATACCTTGTTCAAAAGGGAGCAACGAAAATTCGGGGTGATGTTCTTTTTGTACCTACCTCACAAAGGCCTAACGAAGTTCCGAGCTCCACCAACAACTCAGCTAATATGTCTTTCGACCTAACAAAATCTCGAAACCTAAGAAGAATCTCCACCAGTCTTTACACTCTTCCCTCATCGTTTTCTGAATTTTTACCAGTGATCGACTTTAAATTTTTTGAAAACAATTAGGAACAATTGGAGTATTTATTTTTTGATTAAAAGCTTAGTGGACTTAGGCCGATAAAAATTCATGGATGTCTCGCTTTTGGCGATCTGGTTGAATCTCAATTGTAAGGTGTTATATGTTCTTGCAAGTTAGGTGATAAGTTATGGAGTTGATTGTGACTCTTTGTTTTGCAAGGAGGGAGGTGGGAATGAATATCTTGGTTATTGAAGTTGTTGAGTGCCATAAACTATTTACATGCCTTTATTATTTTTAGCACGACACTTAGCACACACTACTTGCCATTGAACCCTATGGCTAAACTTAGGATGATACTTATTTAAGGACAATTCGGTCATCACCATTTTGGCCGAGTGTCCCTTCTCAAATCCTGAACTTTTCAAATTGGTACGAAAAGTTACAACCCCTTTCATTAACCATGTGATTGGGTTGTTATTGACTACGCCGAATGTTTATAGGGATCCTCAACGCAATCACAAACTAATGTGGTTCAGTCTAGACATCTCTAGGACTCCATCTTGTCAAGCCATGCTAGATAGAAATCGACCTCACGAAGTATTTCATGTGCATGTCTTTGTAATTGTTATTCTTGATCATCTAAAAGCAGTAGTTTCTACCCTTTATCTCTCCTAATTTCTTACATTTTGAGTGAGTCCATGAACTATTTAGGTGTATCATAAAGTCTCAAGGTATACATTTATAGAGGAAGTTTGAGTCATTGCTTCACTAGAGACCAATTGAGGAATGGTGGAGCGAATTGCTGAGGATGGTCGAGAGATTATTAGATTTCACATCACTGTATGCTCCCCATTTGATCAATATTCGACTCTGGTTCGGTCTTGTCCATGCGCTGACTCATTTTTAAAGCCCGAGAACTACCATATTTATATTTGAAAGTATGAGCTAACTCCAATTTTAGAAGAGTATAGCTTCTTCTTGGAAGTCACTTGATTCGGGTTTAGTTAATGCCCAATTGAGAAGGATATGGTCTTGGTCTTATCTAGATAACTACATTTAATCGAGATGAAGTGGCCAAGGTTTAAAAGCAAACAAGGGAATTTTCTTCTCCCATTTTTAGACTTGTGTTTTGCAAAAGCTACCTTTAGGTATGACGAGGCAAGGGCCACGGTTCTGGAACTCCTATGCCAGTTCCAGTTCCAGTTCCAATTTTGGAGGAATCGGAACTGGAGTTCTGGGCCATTCGAAGCGTTCGGAATCGCTAAATTGTCGGTTGTTACAAGCGGTTTCTAATTTTTTTTTGGTAACTAAGGGTTTTGATTTAAAAAATTAAATTGTGATGATTTGTAATCAAACTATCAAATAGTGAATTATGCAATAAAAAAATAATGATTATGAATTATGAATTAATGCATTGTCAAATAAAATTAAATAATTCAAATGTAGGGGAAAAAAATAGAGGGGGGCCTTTGAACTTTATGATTTATTATAAACGCTTTACATATCTTCTTGGATAATAGAAGAATCAAAGTCCATGTATTGTTCTTTTTACCTTTGATAACTTCAACGTATCTTAATTCTTAATCGTTGCTACCATTCCTATACCGATGGCGGTGGGAATCTCTTTAATCAGAAGATTCGGCTTCTTATGCGATCTATCTCTTGTTTGTCCTATATTAGAGCCTTTTGTTTAATTATCAACACAAACTTGAAACTCCATCGATTTGGGAGTTATATCTGAATTGTCTTTCATCCAAATATTTGCTTCCAATACTAATTGTTTATTTTACAACAACTGTTGACCAGAGGTTGCTAATTTTTTTTTTTAAAAAAAAAAATCAGAGTAAGAATTGGGTATTGGGTGGAATGCCTCTTTCACTATTCAAGATTGTGAAATTTGTACTGTCTTGAGATTTTATCAAAAATCAAAAGAAACGGTTAGATAACTCTCTCTACTCTCTATTTTCGAATTACTTCCTATTGCTCCCCTTTTCCTTTTGGCCTATGCTAATAAAAGGTTGGTACCACTCTAGGGCTCTACTATTATCTGTGTTTTCCACATTGTAAGTCACTAGAATGACAGATCCACATCTACTGTCACGTATATTATATGTTTTAAAAAATTCATTATATAATTCTATTATATACGATTTTTAAAAACCATTGCTTGTATATGTTCTAATATTTACCGTACACAATTCAATGTAAACATTCATAACATATTTTAATAATCACCTAAATCATCTAATTTACAAGTGGATAAAAAACACAAGCCAACTGAGTAATAATAGGAATATTGCCCATAATGATGTGCCATTTTGTTCGGATTGTTTAATAGTATTACCTAATTATATCATTATTTTATTTTCTTTCAAACTCCACAATATTAATACTTCTCTTAAAATAAATGCTTAGTCGGATAATAATACCAATCGAGAAAAGTGTGAGGGGGGGGGGGGGGGCAGAGAAGAGACGGCGGGGGAAAAAGGGGAGCATCACAGAAAGGGGGAGAGGAAGGAGAAGGGGGGGAGGGGGGAGAGGGAGGGGAGGGGGAGGGGGAAGAAGAGAGGAGGGGAGAATGCACACTAGAGGAGAGGG
>JAGVVM010003343.1:0-13975 GCA_019149425.1 Psidium friedrichsthalianum
AAACAATTTGACTACCCATTCGTTGAGTTAAAAGTGGTTGGTGCTTCTCTGTAGCTAGCGTGAATTAAGGGGAGGGGGGGGGGGGCGCGGGCTGGGGGGAAGTGGACACGTCATGCGTTGTGCATAAGTAATTCATGATTGCGTTAAGTTTATTTGGCCTCTCGACGACGTAAAATTATTAAATCTTGGGTTTCAGAGGGAGATGGCGTTGATCAGCAGGTACGATTTGATCGATCCAAAACTTTTCCTTCGTGTTTGGAGGACGATTTGGCGACGGTAATTTTTGGATATGAAGAAATAAACGTCTCATCGATTCGTCATCTCTTGTTTGCGGAAAAGATTTTGCGTGAATTTACTATTGAGAAGGGAAGAAGATAATTAAGGTGAGTTTACAGAGAGAGACAAATGGAGAGAAAGCGAAGCTTGGTCACTCCGGAACGCAAAACAACATCCTCTCTTTGAAAGTGATCTCAAGAAAACTATACACTTCAAACGGGATTAAAAAAACGACGAGAGCGAATTCCATGAGAAAAAGATGAATCGAAAATACATGATGATCTCCAAGAAAACATTCAATATGCCACATATGTTTATAAAAACTATCCGATATGGAGACTCTGGTCCACCGCGTCAAAATAAAATTTATGCTCCCTTTCTCTCCGGTTCTTTTCGTTACTCTTTGTAATGTGGTCACGCCGAAAACCCACGAGCCACGCGAATCTGTCGTACTTGTCAACAGGGCAAATAGCTACGAACAAGCGCCGGACTACATGGTGGACACATCAAGCTACAACACAACGACGCCCCCCCTCGCACGCCCACTATCACCATTACGCGCACAACGCCAGGACAACCCGAGGACGTCCCCTTACAATCATACACATAAAAATGGGTAGACGAGAGAGACAGACAATCAATGCACCAAACAACACTTATAGTACATGCCTTTTATACCTTATCGAACGACCTGTGCATATGCACGTTCAATATCCCTTCGCTCCACCCCATTACAACTACACCCTCTGCTCAATCTTTAACCCCACCCCCCCAAGACCTCATAGGGGTCTCGACCAAGGTCTTCATTATCCTCATATATCGAACAAACCACACAAATGTCTTACCAAGAGTTTTGCTTCAACCTACTATCATCATCCGTCCCAACCATCTGGTCCAGGAAGGGCTAGTCTTTGGATCAATTCCCTTCTGGGTCGCGCCTACTCGGATAATACATTCACGCTAGGGCGAGGGGTCTGAAAAATAATGGCAATCAACCTCATGAGAAACAAATCTCACAAGCTAACCTAATCCCCTTCCTCATGACGACAAACAAACCCAGACCAAACTCTCAGGATCCCAACTCAGTCACTCAAAACACCCAGCCAAATTCTTTTACCAACAAATCTGTCAAGTTAGAAAACACGCCACAGAGTGGCTAAGCATATAAAGAATTATAATATGGCCAATCCGGGAACGAACCCAAAATTCAGATTAATACAGAAATAACACGACCATGTTGAATGGATAAATAAGGCAATTAAACTTTCGAATTGTGAAACCACGTCCAATCCAGGACAATCATTACAATACATATGCATGCACGCTCAATCTTGAGCCCGCGCTAAAGCCAATTTGGGACCTCGCTGGCATTAATAGGGCGTATCACGCGGTCCGACCCGCGTCTAGGACTGCCTCATGCGTCTGTGCCGCAAACCGCGGTGGAGACGCCTCAGGTGGCAACTATCACTCCAGCTATCCTGCGTGAAACGATTGTAGGGCGCACGAGGCGGGGGGGGTGTGGGGGGGTGGGAGGGGGGGGGGGTGGGTTTGGGGTGGGGGGGGGGTTGGGGGTGGGGTGGGGGGGGTGGGGTGGGGGGGTGTGTGGGTGGGGGACGTTTTCCGCCTCTAGGCTAACATTTTACGCCTCTGTGAACTACATTTTACGCCAAGTCACAATGATATGCAATCAAACATGGAAAACCGTTCGATTCGCCTCTCAGGTAGTAAAATCCCTTTAATCATTGGGATAGAATCATCGGCCAAGTACGTTAGGACACATTTCAATAATACAAGTCCTAAAGATTCAATCCATTTCATTTGCCGGCTAAATGATGCCAAGCCAATCAATCATTTTGCGAACCCAAATTCATCGCACTCGCCTCTTCAGGCAATAAAATCCTTTAAAAATCATTTGGAGAGAAATCATCGGCAAAGTACGTTAGGCCACATTTCAAATACAGATCCAAATATTCAATCAGGCCATACGAAATAATGCCTAGTTCAATGGGCAAAAACCTTGGCAAAGTATGTTTAGGCCAAAAACTTAAACACGTGCCCCAAATATTTCATTCACAGGCCGAAATAATGGCAAACCAACAATTCTTAGGTGTCCAATTTATTAAAAAGGCCTAATTCTCACATGGGACCAAAATGACCCAAATAATTTATTTCAAGTGTTCATGGAATATCCCCACATATTATTTGAATACGAACACTCGGGCACCAAATATTTAAATAGCACAGAAAAATAGGCTCGCGCCGGGGTTTTGCAAAAGCTCCAGAAACCATTTCGGTTATTCGAACCACAACGGGACCCACAAAACTTGTCACTCCAAATCAAAATTAAGTGGGCAGCCACCCGCTCTGCAAGTGAACAGTGTCAGCTTTGGGTCGTGAACAGTAATTCAGAAACTATTTTGTCATGTTCGCTCTAAATATCCGAAAAGCCATTTTCGGTACCAGAAATTCTGCGGGTACCCACACCAAACACAAACCAACAGCATTCTTCAAGCAGGACAGCAACATCACCAATTCACAGAATGGACTCAAGACCCAAGGAATGTTTCATCAAAATACGCCGATACGCGCAAATTTTCCTAAATCGATTTACAATGATTGGTCCCTAGAGCTAATCAATGGCAAGTCTAACATCATGAGCGAATTCTAGAGGTTTAACTTACCTAAACGAAGTCAAAACAGGGCTGAGGACGATGCGGCATTCTCGCTCAGCAACGACGACTAAACGCGGATTCCGGCAGATTTAGTTTGAACCGGACTATTCAAGAGGCTAAAACAAGACCAAATCGAGCTGGAAAACAAGAATGCCTGAATATGGGTTCTAGGGACAGCGGGGTTGAATATATCAACGGAAACCATAAATCAATCCAAAATCTAGAATCAAAAATAGATTCGTCGACCAACAAGCATCAAAGTAGATTCAAAGGCCAAACACCGGAGCCTAAGTGATTCAACTTGGAATAGAACCACAAGACACTAAAATACAACATACTCAAAAATCGCAATGATACAACGGTTGGATTTCCGTCGGCGGCCAGTTGAAGTTGTAGCAGAAAACTAGCCGCGAGAGAGAGATCCGAATTTTAGAGAGAGAGAGGAGAGAGAATATGCGGGAAATAATGGAGGACGAGAGAGTGGTTTGACTAATAAATATCCTAGGGATGATAATTGCCGGTGACTATTCACCGAAAGCGACATAAAGCTGAACGAATTGACTGATTTTTGGACATCAGTGAAATTTTGATTGCTAAAGCTTGGGCCTCAATTATTTTCGGTTCAAAGCTGGTCAAATAGCCAAAAAGATGACCGAGAGACATGTTCTCGAGATTCGTGAAATTTCAAGTCGGGTGGGGCCCAACGGTGCTGATTTGGCTCAATCGCGATCAGAAAATAACTTCCGGATTCGTCGTAAAATTTTCTAGCCTCGCTAAAAATATTCTTCACCCGCATGCCATGGATTCTAGCTCAAACTAGGGGCAAGATAGAAATTTCTAATTTTGCCCTTTTTTTACTGGGGCATTCCGGATCCATCTACCCATTTTTCGCCTTTCTAGGCAAGGCCAAATTCCAACTGTGACACTATGAGAGTCGATTGTCCTATTCCGAAACTCAATTCGTGGCCTCATTCATAAGATGAAACTTTAAATAAATTCTTAGACTACGTGTGGCTTTAGGAGTCACCCGTATCGACATTTAGTTCACGTGCTTATATTCCTAGTTAGCCTTTCCCCTTTGGTTAGTCATCTCAGAGTGGCCAGCTCCAAGTGAGATTCATCTGTAGCGCCTTCATGAAATAACCATTATGTATTCAAATTCTGGAAAAAAGGAAATCGAAACTCAGGATATCACAATTTCCCTCTCTCTCTCTCCTCTCTCTCTCTCAAATACAAATTTCATGACTCTCCTCGCTGTGTATGATTTATTATTATCATCATCAACATCATCATTATTGTTATTATTTTTTTAAAATTTTGAGAAGTCATAATAAAAACTCCCATGACATTTTGAATTTCTTTAGAAAAATCATAAGTGCTCGTCATAAATCATCATGTGAAAATAGAGTTAAATTTGTTAGACGTGGAATAATAAGATGCCGGATAAGAACGGAAAATTCTTAAACCATCGATCACCATGCTTTCCATTGGGATTACATGATTTTACCTGAGGTGGCAGTAAAATGCGTCTAAGTCTCATATTTTAACCCATATTTTGACAACATGGGTCATAAATATGCTACATTCATTTTTAGAAATAGTTTAAGTGGTTATAAATGAGTTACTTAACAATTTAATGGGTCTTATATAAATTTTAAATGGGTTACCTAATTATCTTTAGTTTTTCATAAATAAGTTTTATGATTTTTTTAAATTTTCTGATGTATTATTATATTATATTATATATTTTTTTATTTTTCTTTTATTTTTCTATGTAATCCAACCCAGTCGCCAGACGTCACCATGGTCGGCCGGCCGCCACAGAGTTAATTGAAGCTGTAGTTTATGAAAAGTTAGAAATTGCTCCTGGTCCGAAATCAAACATATCTCGACAACACATGCTAAGTCAACCCATCTCACGACCGTTTAAAATTAAATGTTTTTTTTTGTTTAATTCGTCAATTAAGGATCGAGGGAAAAATCTTATGTAGGGTTGGAGACTACGGAATGCTATGTCGCGCTGGTAGACTAATCCAAGTCAAATCTGTTTTGCAATCTCTTCTAGTTCATTCTACGTGAGAGGTGAGTTCATATTTAATCAACCAATAGGACAGAAATGTAAAGGACCAAAAAGGCCATTAGATTACAGGAAATATCTAGACAACACAAAAATCGACAAAAGACATAAAAGAAAAAGATATCGAATTCTTCAAAAGAGGATAAACATAAAACAAAAAATGACATAATGGACATAAATGGATCAAAAAGAAAAGGAATGACATTAGATGACAAAATTCACAAAAAGTAGGGGAATAAAGAAGTCATAACTATGAATAGGAATTGGAAAGAGAAACATAAAAGCCATTAAGTTTAAAGGGAATGATTTCATGGAAATTTTGACAGATAATCAACCGTTGAGTTATGTACAATTAACGCTAAAAATGAAGCGACAACTTTGGTGGGTGAATAAGTTCAAGAGGCGCATTAGAACTACATGATCCTCCTTGTATTGGCAACACTCTATTTGTTTTATGAAAAAAGTGACATTTTTGAAAAATATTTTTTAAGAAGTTGGTTTCCAAAAAAATGACGATATTTTCGATATTTAGCTGAAACCTTAAAATGAACTAGATATTATTCACCTTTTGGTAAGAAAAATCAATTTCACCGTATATGTCTTTTGATATATATTTTTTAAAAGAATATATATTTTAATTATTTTCATTATCAGTTTCACCGTTCGGTAAATTACAAATGATTTGTCGATTTTTTCCGCACAAGACAACGTGTCCTTGTTTCGGCAAATGATAATCGTAGAAGGAATCGGCCATTTCTTTCTCGTTCAATTTTCGAACTAATTTGATGAGAGCCGAAAATTTCGGTTCTTTTTTATTTGGATATTAAGTAAATGAATCTGAAGATTTCGGTTCTTTTTGCGCGCGCTCCTTCTGTCATAATTTACTCGCGTACTGCGTCTCTGTTCTCATCTGCATGTTTGTCTGCCTTTATATGTGTGGATTGACCTCAAAAAAAAAAAAATTGTGTGGAGAGTTTGTCCCGACCTAGTAATTAGAAAATTTCCAGATTAATGGATTACTGGGTTAATTAAATGAATTAACTAACCTAGCCCGAGCTCTCCCAAGCTCTACCAATTCGTAACTTAGGTTCATGTTCAAATGATTTAAATTTTGGAGCCGCCACTAATCCTTTTTTGGTAGGTAGATTAGATATCTAAATAAAGTATTGGGAAAAACACTTTATTTTCTGCAAATCAGAGATTTAAGTTCGGGAACTTGATTATGTTGATTTTTCAATTAACACCCTTTCGGTACCATTCTTGTGAAAAATTTTCTTGAACTGGCAAATTCAATTGATTTCTTAAAAAAAGTGAAATTTATTTATTTATTTTATTTTATTTGAAATAATGAGTGCAATGCAAATGCAACTACATAAGTGCAATTATGGCATGAAACTATATGATGTTATGCATTCTAAACTATATGACAAACATGTGTCTAAAAATTTAAGTTGATGCACGAAAAATATGGATTCTAATGATATGAAAAAATAACATAAATAAAAAAAATACATGCTAAAGAAAATGACGTGATATGAGTTTTAATGCACATAAAACATGAGTTAGAAGTTAAAAAAGTTATGTCATGCAAAGGATGCAAATCTACCTACATGACGTGAATAAAAATGCATGAATGACATGGTAAATATACATGAGTGGCAAAAATGACTTGGTAAATATGCATGATATACCCTGTATGAAATGCACATGCATGTCATTTTTTGTGTATTTTCGGATTTATAAAAGGCAAAAAAATAAATAAAAATAAAAGATGGTCGGAAAATTTATAACGATTAATATAAATTAAGAAATGACCGCTCAAAGTCTAGTTTTATATTAAAAGGTATCTTGACATTTAATTCCATTTTAGACCATGATTTGATGCTCTTTTTGTATATTTTTTTTTTATGAAATCAGAGTCAAATAAAATTATAATAAACCTCGAATGTCGTACACCATGTGATTCGAATTTTCTGATGAATTCACTTCATACCCAAGTTTAGGGCCGGAAGGGAATTTCTTCATGTCGTACCCCGAGGGTGGGGTCGGATGGTGAATTTAAATGAAATTTTGTCGGTCCAGTTCCAAAGTTATGGGATGGGATGAACTATTTCATTTGTGCAGATGACGTCGTATCTCGAGGGTGAAGTTGGATGATCATCCATATGCACATATCCGAGGGACAAAGGCACAAGGAAGCATGTAATATACTCAAGGAGTATTATAAAAGTATTTGGCTTTAGACTACAGTATAAAATGCATGAAATTTCCGGCCGACCTAGGGTAGGTGCCAAATCTTGAAGGACAAAAGGCCATATCCAATAGATATTCACATCTTCTTAGTTTAACAAAGATTATCTTTTAAGATATTCAAAGTAATAATTTAGATAAATATCTAAATTTTAAAGACATATTCAGAATTTCTCATTAGAATAGAAACGTATGCAATATGCTCAGATTTTTTTTTAAAACAGAAAATTAAGTACTAATCCAAGACAATCCCAGACCATTCAAGACAATCCAAATAACATACATAATATTTCAAGATAAGATCAAAATTCGTATTTATTTGAAAATTAAGCCATGAAATATATTGAGTACCCCAAAGTACCTCCACGAAACCGACCGCATGCTCAATATCCGTATGACAAAACGCCAAGTTTGAAATATTCTCAAGACATGATTGAGGTTCCGATCATTTTAAATCTAAACCTGACATGTATCGAATATACCCAGAATCCGAAGATATGCCCGACTTCTACAGAATTCACTTCATGTTTTCAAACATTCAAATTAAGCAATTATAATCCATCAACATTTAACAATATTCAAATATTTTTCAGAATATTTGTGGACTGGAAAGTTACCTAGTTTGAAGCCGAACGAAACTTGACGAGAAGCTTGTGTAACCGAGAGTCATGCACACCTAGGGGGTTCAATGAAGGCGACTTTGTTGTTTCACCGAGGCTTGGTTATGAGAAGAAAACCTTGTATAGGTGAACAAGACTTTGCACCAAATATCCAACAAGACTCACTAAACCCGCATTTTTGAGACCCGATTCGCAACGAAATAGGACCCCGAACCCGCCGAAAATAACTACGGGATAGCAGCTAGGTTAGAATTTAATTGGGATAAAAACTGAGTTGACTAACCACAAAAAAAACGAAGCTGGACAATGGGCTAATTGGCACTGCAATATGCTAGACGATGGGGCTGATTTTAGTAAGTTACAGCTTTGGGGGGAACTGCAGCGGCAGAGACGATGGGGCTGTGGCTACTGGACAACGGCATAGGTGGTGTCGAGGAGCTGCTGGACGATGTCAGGAAGTGGTCGTGTGCACACGAACGGCGCAAGCTCTTTCTTTCTCTCTATTTCTCAACTTTTCTTAGCGTTTTTCTTCCTCCCGTTCGTCCTCTTTTTTTTTGGCCTTATATCCATTATATTCTCGCCTCTTCTTAAATGTTGGATGCTTTCTTCACCGAAAGCAAGTTTTTTCTTCCATCATGCCTTACTTCTTTAATCATTCACACACCTACCAAGTGCCATCATGTTCTCCACCTAGAATGGAATGATCATTCTCTTCCACCACCCACTCATGTTAGTCTTTTGCTCTTTTAATAAGATTAGAGAACCGAACCGTTGATCCTATAAGGTTGTAATTGATCGGGACAAATGAACTATCATCAACTGAAGGGAAGGAGAAGCTGATAGCAAATAAAGAAGTGTCGTATTTGCCAGCCCACAGCTCAACTTCAGAACCATCTGTCACAAAGATTCACTGCCCCCTTTTTTTGTGGGCGAAAGCAACAATATCAAATTCACTGAAGCATGCAAAGACCAATCTTGTCATCTGCATGATGTGGAAAAATAAGCTTGCACAACTTTAACAGACAAGAAATATGTATCTCGAAAGAGGAATTTCACCCACATTCGATAGAGAAATGGTCTTGCGGGGACTGAAGAATGGCTCGAAATTTTCAACTTTTCGAGAAGATAAATGCCACCATTTTGTAGTGTGTCCTCTTACCTGTAGAGAATAGGGTATATTCGTGTAACTCCAACTAAAGTCATAGGGATTGGACCTTCATTACTCTTGATACATCTGAACACCAATGGAGCTCTCGCACCCTTGCAAAATCCCTGTCGATCAGCCCAAAGAGCTCTATATGTTCCATTTGCGTGCAATAATAAAGTGGCGAAACAGGTGCAGCCCAGCCGCATAATCTTGCTCCCCAGATTCGAATTTTTTTTTTTTTTGCTAATGTACATTTTCTTTTCCATAAGATGCTTTGACAGCAAATCATCCAGAAGCGCATCTAGAGAGTACCAGCCATCAGTTAGCTCCACTCGTGCGATGTTGTTTAGTCTCAAGCATTTTAAGCTCATGATTGCCTAAGAAGAGCCTTCCTATCTGTCAATGCAAAAAATGTAAATGCAGAGAAAAAAATAAATATGCAATGCATGGAGAAATATTTTTGGTGAGAATTAATTCTCAATTTTGTGTGATATGAATGAAAAAAAGAATAAAAAATTTAGGTGTCAACAGAGTTGCATTCAGTTTTCACGGAAATGTCACGCCTTCTTTTCCACGCCTTTACCTGGATTTGTGTACATAATTGTCATTCCTTGAAAAAGGAGGAAAAAAAGAGAGAGGAGAGGAGAGGACCGTACTACCCACTACCCAGCTCCATCTTTGTTTAGAAATTTGTTGTTAGAGAATGATTTAGTTGACATGTATGCTAAGTGTGGTTTTTTGTCTAATGCAAGGCAAGTGTTTGACAAATTAATTGTTCGAGATGTCATTTCATCGACTTCAGATCTCTGCATATGGCATAGGAGGTCTTGGTTGTGATGCAATGGCTCTTTTTTCAAGAAAGCGAAATTCAGGTCTCGATCTAGATTCCATTGCTTTTGTGTATGTTCTGTCCGCTTGTGGTCACGCAGGACTACTGGATGAGGGGCGTCATTACTTTAATCTAATGATCGAGGAGTATGTGACAGAACCCCTTTAGAACACTTCTCTTGCATGGTAGATTTGTTGGGATGTGCTGGGAAAGTAGATGAGGCATATAGTCTCATCCAAAAAATGCCGATGGAGCCTAATGAAAGAGTCTGGGGAGCTCTCTTGTGTGCTTGTCAGGTTTAGTACTCAAACATGAAAATTTGGCTTATGGCTGCTGATTGTCTCTTCAATTGGCTTCGGAGCAGTTGGGTTATTATGTTCTTTTGTCTAACATCTATGCAAAAGCTGGTAGATGGCAAGACGTAGCAAAGGTTAGATGAACCATGAAGCGTAAAGGAATCCAGATCACATATTATTATTATTATCATCATTCATTGGGATTACCCTAAATCACATAATGATGAAGGAAAATCCTCGATGTTAATCACCTTTCCCACTGTCTTTGTCCTTGCTCTCTTACCAATTTGTTTGTTCTCTGAGAAGAAGGATGAAACTAAGCACAACCATGTGAAAGTAATACAATAACACCACATTAACAAAGAGCTAGAAAAAGACAATCTAAAAGTAATCATGTCGAGCTAAACTAGCCCAAGTCCCTCCCAACATAAATACTAGATTGTGGGGGACATATAACAAATACACAAAGCTTTTTCGATTAAAACTATGCATGATTCTCTAAACATTATCGCTATCTCCAAAAGGAAAACTAGCGGAAATTATTGAGCGCTTGATGAAGTTGAGAATGTTTCTAGTTCCATCTCGATTTTGTCATTATTGACTGGATCATTCCGTGGGTAAATAAGTGGTTTTGGAGGCATTTGAAGTTTACGAATATCTCCTTCAAGCATTTCTAGGACTTTTCTCATTGGAGGCCGATGATCAGGATTTAATTGTATACACCAAAGTGCAACTATTATCATCTTTTTCATCACCTCCCTTTCCTCTGCTACAACTTCTTCCATTTCAATACTTTCTCCTTCATTGACTTGGTCGAACACCCACAATGGAAAATAAATTTGGCTCGAGTGTTCAGCATTTGCATTTATATTTTTCCTTCTACCAGCCATTTCCATGAGCAACATCCCGAAACTATAGACATCCGCTTTATAAGATACACCACCAATGTTTTTGTAGAACAACTCAGGCGCCATATATCCCAAGGTTCCTCTTGCAGCAGTCAATGAAACTATGCTATGATCAGTAGGATAAAGCCTCGCTAGTCCAAATCAGAGACTTTTGGAGTGAAATGCTGGTCTAAAAGAATGTTGTGAGGCTTGATATCAAAGTGTAATATTTGCATGTCGCACCCTCGATGTAGATATTCAATCCCCCTCCCCACTCCAAGAGCGATCTCATGTATTTTCTTGTAATCAAGAAACTCATCACCTTCCTCAGTGAAAATGTGCTTATCCAAAGATCCATTTGACATGAAATCATAGACGAGAGCTTGTTTCGAGCCTTCAAAGCAAAAACCGATGAGTTGTACTATATTAACATGGTGAATTCTTCCAATAGTAGCAACTTCACTGATAAAATCTTGGCCATCGGCCTTGGACTGCTTCAAAATCTTGATGGCCACTTCATTGCCGCTTCTGAGCGTTCCTTTGTACACAGAACCATACCCTCCTTCACCCAACTTATGCTTAAAATTCTTGGTGATCTTCTTAATATTCGAGTAAGAGTACCTTATGGCAAGAAGTTGTTATGAGCTTGCAAAAATTCTTCGATGTTCTGGTCCATTGCTAAGTGCCTTCTTCTGTACTTGTAGATTAGAAATATCACAACAAATGGCATCCCGATCATGAACTTCGCTACACAGAAAAGCACTGAAGAAAATTTTCATAGGTTAGAACAATATTTTTTTTTCATAATTATTGTAAGAATAAATCATTGCGGCTTACCTAATAGTATTGTAATATCCCAAGCTGTCCAAAATGCAATATCATCTAGGACACCTGCGGAAGGAAGGAAGGAATGATGTAAAAAAGAAATTGAAGGGAAAAAAAATTGGAATGCAAAGCTCACGAGGAAACAGAGCAGTAGAAAGCTACTCTTTCCAAAGAATATGAGAAGTGTGATGAGTGCATTTGTAAATAGATGGAAATCATGGGCCTCATTTTGCATGATTAGCGGTCAACAAATCTAGAGAAACGGTGCTTTTTTATTTTTAATGAAAATAATTTTGTTCATCTGATCGGCCACATGACTGCAATCTTGTAAGGATTGTTAACGAGTGTCTCTTGGATTATTAGTTAAGTGACTAATTAAAGAACTACTTAAGGAAATAAAATAAAAAAAGCGAGTAAATTCTATGCCAACAGAAATAAGTCATGTGGTTTGGTCGCATAAGAATCCTTTTCCTTTTTAGTGGGAGATTTAGCCCTTTTATGGAAAGAAATTATAATCTAGACACATGTAGACTTTGACGTACACTATCATGTATATTTTTGTCATAATTTTTCTTGGACATTAAATACTTCTTTTGTTTTCCAGTTTCGAAGAGAAATAGCAAGTGAAAGAGTGTACACAATCATGCAAAATTACGGTGAAATTTCATTACAATCGATACTTACCGCCAAAGTAGTACTTGGGTCCGCAAACCGGTCCCCCGCTGCTAATTCCCAAGCGACGGGAATCAAAGTATCTATAGAAATGAAACCTGTAATAGAGATCAAAGTAGCAAAAGAAAGTTGTCTTCAATACATATATATCATAAAGAAAAGGGGTAAACAAATCCATCGGCCATGATGTCATGGATACACTCATAGTTGTAAGAGCTGCTATTAATATGCTCTTCACCCCCAAAATTATATGATACCCACGTCCAATACTGAATGGTGCAAACATCCCTGATATACGATGCCTTTGGATTGACTAAAGCATACAAGTTCCAATTCGATGAGGTGTTCGAAGAGTATGATGCCTTGACGCATGGACCGGTAGCGATGTAGAATGGAGAATCAACCGGCTCTGAGCAATTCACAATGATCAATGCACTTTGGTTATTCACAGTGCTATTGTACCCATAACCCAACAATGAATTACGGGGGAGAGACGAGCAATTATCCTTTTGCAGTCCGCCGTCGACGTATCTGATTCGATGGTTGGAATAATCGATAGACTGCACATAGTATCGACCTCCAAATTGGATAAAACAGTGCGATTATCTTCACAAGACAGCTCGAGCCCGAGATACCGCATCCTTTCGGGTCACTCTTCAATCGAAACGGGTAGCTTATATTGCCAATGTCGCCACAGGACGAAGGGATGCATCGCCGTCTACTCTCGACACGGCAAGTCACAGCTAGAAATAGAACAAGAGTGAAGAGCAACACTCGATGGATATTCATGGAGCCGAGAGCACTAACCATGTCTCTGTTTTTCTTTGGGCGAAGAGAAATTGGTAAAGAATTGCTGGGTGTGTGTGTGTGGACGAGGCGCAATAGAAAAAGATTTGAGAAAGGAAAGATCGGAGGATCCTTGCTTGGTTGGAGACCTGGGAGTAGCCTGGTCTTATAGAGAAAGCTGAAGTCAGTCAACGGAACAAATGGGTGAAAAGTCAAGAAATCAAAGAGGTGGACCCAAACCGAGGAGGTTCCATCATTGGAGGAAATGGCCCCCTTTCTTTAATCACGTCCACATACTCAGTGCATCTAGAAAATTTACACCCATCAACAAGCAATCCATATATCTCTCTCCCCTCCAATCATGATACATCTATCTTCTCAGGTTCTGCTTATTTTACAAAAAAAAAAAAACATTTTCAAAAAATATTTTTCAATAAGCCGTTTCTTAAGAAAATAATTATATTTTTCAATATTTGACAAAAATCTAAAAGTAAATTAAAAAATATTTTTCGCCTCTTGACATGGAAAATATATATTTTGCCATACCTACCTTTTATAAAATTTTTATTTATTTGATCTTTTTTCTTCTTTCACACTTCTTTTCTTTAATTTTTTAAGTCCGTTTCCTTTTATTTATT
>JAGVVM010003344.1:0-15487 GCA_019149425.1 Psidium friedrichsthalianum
AAGTATCCTTGCACATGTTTATTTTCGGTCTTGGTATCTTCATCATCATTCTCTTGTATAGAAAATGGGACTAAAACAGCTCCACACAAAAAAAATATTTATTATCATTCATCATTTGTATTGGCAAAAATTTAGGTTCATTTTGTCTTTGAGCGAAACCTCTACGGCTTTCCACTCAGAGGGGCAGCTGTTGACACGCACGAACCTAAAGTTTGATTTTTGATTTTTTTTTATTTGCATAAAAATGAGATTGATTCTCGCCAAAAAATAATTTTTCATGCATTCCATTTTTAATTTTTCTGCCATTGCATTATGCTTAACGGCGGTGGATTTGAGCTGAAATTTGATAGGTGATTTTGACTAGACATGGGAAAATGCGCCGAACATTTTGTGAAAATTTCTTCAGGGACTGAATTGCTGATACTCCAAAGTTCGTGCAGGGACCCGATCGCAAATGCTCAAAATCTCAGGGACTCAATTGCAATGCTCAAATCTCAGGGACCCAATTGCAAATGCTCAAAATCTCAGGGACCAATTGCAAATGCTCAAAATCTCAGGGACCCAATTGCAAATGCTCAAAATCTCGGGGACTCAATTGCAAATACTCAAGATTTGAAGGACTAGAATGCAAATATCTAAAAATTGAGGGATCATTTTGTAAATAAATAAAAGAGAAGTTAGTGGAGAAATTAGAAAAAGAAAAGATGTCTTCCACTAAATAAAAAAAATGGATGGTCCTCCACCACAAAAAAAAAGATGTTTTCCATTAAGAGAAAAAGAAAGAAAAAGAAAGAAAAAAGAAGAAAAAGAGAAGTTAGTGGAAAAATTAGAAAAGGAAAAGATGTCTTCCACTAAATAAAAAATAGATGGTCCTCCACCCAAAAAAAAAAGATGTCTTCCATTAAGAGAAAAAGAAAGAAAAAAAGAATAAAAGAGAAGTTAGTGGAAAAATTAGAAAAATAAAGATATCTTCCACTAAATAAAAAAAAAAGAAGAAGAAAGAAAGAAGGGAGGAGGCCTATAAGTTGGTGGTCTTGAGCAAATTTTGAAGAAGACCCAAGAGGGGGGAGGAAGAGAGAAAAAATATGGAATGATTGAGATTTTGAGAGAAAAAATAAGAGTGATCTTGAAAAAAAAAACAGAAAAAAAAAAAATCGAAGAGCGACCGCGGAGAGCAAGGGAGGAGGAGGCCGGAATATTTCTCCCTTCGTTGCGCCACCGTCCCGGGTTCATCATCAACGCAACTCACCACGTCACGAGAGGTAGTTTTCTCGAACCTTGTAGTCGTATGTATGGCAAGGATTGTGAGTGGATGACTATTTGAACCTAAATGAGAGGAGATTGGAGGTGACCAGTGATCATTTGCTGCTGCAACCGATGTATATATCATAAATATGTTGAACTTGTATTGCTTATTGATGGTGGTTGACGTTGAGGTGCAAGTCCACAAGTTTTTATTTTCGGATCAGCATACCCAGTGGTCTTGCAACCGCATTTTTCATGCCTAGATGACAAGATCTTGGAAACTTATCTTCTGGACTTTTGTAGACGACTTTGAGATCTTCGATTTGATATATTATGGCGCGAAAATAGACGTCGTTTGATATGTCAAAAAGGTCCCGAAATTGAGAGCAGAATCTGGAAATATGGTGATCAGAACCTGAGATGGAATTTTTCTGATATGACCTTTCACGCTAAATGATTTTCCATGGGTTATTCTAGACTTCGTTTCATAAAGACCTCTTCATGACATTTGTTCATAACATCCTGATGCATAACATATAAAAAATAAAAAAATATTCATGCACGTTTCATATTTTTAATGTATTTAATGAAATCATGCAATTCTGTTGGTGTCCTTGAGTCTGAGTGTTTTTTCTGTGCGTGGTCATATTGATTCGTAGTTATCCCATGTTTAGAGTCTTCTTTTGAAACTTCACAAAACATGAAAGTTGTTCATTGGAGTCTTGTTTAGTAGACTGGAAAGTTTGGTGCATTAATTTTGAGATTTGAGTGTTCATTTGAGCTTAATTCTGAAGTATGTCTGTTCTGTGAAATTTGTTTGTTTGCTGCTGAGCTCTCATGAAAGACCATTTTCTACACGAAAATGAGTGTCTCTTCAATAAGAATGTAAAACATAAAAGTTATCAACGACACATTTTCCCATCCACATAAAAAATCTCAGAAATTTTGCATACATTTCATTATTTCTTTTGTATTTTATGGTTACTGCTTTCTCCCTAAGCATGTTCATGGACAGTATGATTTAATTCGTATTTTTTGTGTTAATGCATTGGAAAATGTAAAAAATGGTCTCAATGAAGTTTAATCAGCACGTGTTAAACTTTCTTTGAGCATTTGAATTGTCTCAACTCATTGGTGATTGTGCATGTTCGATTGGATAGTTCATTATTTTCATTTGGTTTTCGACCCGATGCTTTGAAGACTGGAGGATGACCGATGTCCATTCCGGTCCGTTTTGTTGTATTCCCGACCCATGAGGCTTGGTGACGGGTGTTTGACCGATGTCCATTCCGGTCCATTTTTGTTGTATTCCCGATCATGTCTCGGGTTTTATTTAATTGGTCTGTAATTATTCACCCGACGAGTTGCGGGTTTTATTTTCACTGTCCTTAGGGTAGTTTTACTTTACCTGCTCTCTCTTCACATCTTTGTTTGCTTTGGGTGATTTTGCATTCTTTTATAATACATCCAAAATCTAAAAAAAATAAATACCCTAAAAAAAAGAGTCATTCATTTTGCATAGCATGTAATATTAAACATCATGCATATATTGCCATGTCATATCTGCTACGTCATGCATATAGCATAGTTCTTGCCACGTCATTACATTTTACATGTCATATAGTTAGATTGTATTTGTGTCACATTTAACAAAAGAAAACCCAAAAAAAAATTGCACATTTGAACTTCAATTCAAAATTCATCAAAAATTGCCAAATCAAACATTTTTTCATGAAATTGGTACCGAAAGGGCATTAATTCAAAAAATTAATGTAACCAAGTCCCGAACTTAAAATCTCTGGTTCCCAAAAGTAATTTAGTTCTCCCACTAGATTACTTAGGTTTCTAATCAACCTACCAAGAAATGATTAGTGGCGACTCCATGTTAAAAATCTTTGCATAATTAAACATTGAACCTAAGTTGCGATTTGGTAGAGCTTGGGAGAGTTCGAACTAGGTTAATTAATTTCACTTAATTAACTTGGTAATCTATTAACCTAAAATTGAATTTTTAGGTCGCGACACATTTTGCATTGACGGCGAGGAGTGGAGCTTAATTTGACAAGTGATTGGACTAGAACATGTTGCAAAATTCAGCTAAGGCTAAGAGAGACGTACTGAAAATTTAATGGGGATTTGGGCTTGAGTTGAGCTTAATTCAGCCCATTAAATTTTAATTATTAAAAGAATCTTTTATTAAAGCTTATTAATCGAAAAAAGGTCAAAGTTTAAGTCCGTATCATCAGAGTTTGACTTAGATTTTCACTATATAAACACCTTTAGATCACATAACAGAGGATGCCACTTTTATTGAACACACGGCAGAATTTGAAGGGATAATTCAAAGCGAAGAGGATGCTGTCTTTAGAGGAGCTCGACCACGCGAAGAAAGAGGGGAGATGGCGATAGCGGAGCAGGGCACTAAGAAAGGGCTCTGACTGTAAAAGTCAGAGAGTTCTTTGACATCAAGACCCATCTAAAAATGATTTGCATTGGAGAAACACTTTCATATTGGCCGAACACATAAACGTGCATCCAAGTGCCGCCTGTCGTTCCTCCTCACAGCTAAATCGTCCGCTTGTGCCCGTCCACGCCTACGACCAAGCGGAATGCAATATCTGCTGAGATAACCGGCAAAATCCAAAAGCGAATCGCTGCGGAGGTCCTAATGTCCCGGCGAGGTTCCCATTTGCTGCACCTTTCGCGAGCTACTGTGACGATAAAAGTTGCTGTTTTTGCAGGTTGTTCCTTGGAATTTATTTGCGGATCCTTGAAATAAAATGATCATCCAGGAGATCCGCCGAGAACCCGTGATCAACCTTGCCATAGGAGCCGATTGCTATCTGTGTACCAAGACGCCAATTGTTTTAGTTAAGCAGCACAACCGAGAAGCCAGTTCCACTAAGTTGAAGATTGAGATTGTGGTCCTAAGAGGTAAACTTTGTTGTTTCCTTTTCTGATGACATTATCACTGACCAAAGTGAGAGAAAGAGTACAGGACGACACATGGTCGATGCACAGCCATAATTCCGGGTGAGAAAGCTTAAAGAGGGAGAGGAGGGAAAGAAAGCGGCTCCTTCCTTGGAGGATCTCCTTGGTCCAGTCCCTTGCGGAGTTCCTGTAGTGTCCGATCAGTTTTATTGTCGCTTGTGACACTGCCACATCGGACGCTCCACAGCCATCATATCACTTGGTGTCCCTGCAGCTCCTTGACAACTCTGCTCCACCGTTACCGCATCTGATCGCTGCAACGACCTGGTGTCCATTAGGGCTGCATTAATAACAACGACCCAACGTGCACTGGTTCTATGTTGTTCTTAGTCAATCGCTAATTCAAACATCTACAAGGAAGACTCCATTGGATGACCTTCGAAGAGGACTCATAATGCTCGCTGTTTAAAGCCTATTTTACTACTGCTCAGGGATCGTTTTGGGAGCTGTTTTGCCACCGTTTAGCTGTTTAGACTCCATTCGTCGCTATTCGAAGGGAACAAATTTGTGGCTGTCCGTTTCACTGCTGTTTAGAGCTCAATTTGCTGCTGCTTGGGTTGGAGTTTGCTGCTGTTCAGTACCTAATACAGCAGAATTTTGCCAGTTTTCACTAACCTTTTAAGTACAGGTTTCTAAAGTCGCTCAGGGATTGTTTCGGAGCTGTTCGCCACCGTTTAGCTGCTGTTCGGGCTCAAATCAGCAGCTATTTCTTCTAATTACTTTGCTGCTTTGTGCAGATTTTTACCTTGCTGATCAGACACGACTCCGACGCTCTTTTGGGCGCCATATCATTACTGTTCTGTGCTTTTTTCAGGCGGATTCAAGCATAAAATTTACTGTTGAAGGGCTGTTTTGGACGAAATTTGCAGCTTGCATAGGAACTGGAATTTGCTTGGAAAAGATTTAACGTTGAGAGCACTCCTTGGCTGTGAGTAGCATCATGCCATCCACAAGTATCCCGAGTTGCCAAGACGTCCAACACAGAACATGACCTTGCATCCGCAACCGAAGATTGCGTCTTCGAATTTCGATAAAATTCGATTTAGGTAACAGATTCTATCTTTAGAATATTTTGTGTTACTCGTTACTTAATTTGAATTATTTGAATCTTGAACATATCTAGTGAATATTATGTCTATCTTCAGAATATTTTGCATCACTTGTTATCAAATCTGAAGTTTGTCTATATCCCGAGCATATCTTTTGAATATATGACTTATCTCGAAAAATCTTCTTGAAATATTTGAAAGATGTGAATATCCTTTGTGGATAGAGCCTTATCCCCTTTAAAATTCGGCTCTTTATCCCTTAGTGGCTGAAAATCATTTTTTCTTATATACTGTAGTCTAACCCAAAAATTTTTATAATCTACCTTAAGTATAGCACATGCTCCCTTGCGCCTTTTGTCCCTCGGATATGTGCATTATGGATGGCCATCCAACTTCACCCTTGAAGTATGACGTCATCCGCACAAGTGAAAATTGTTCGTCTCATCTCATAACTTTGGGACTAGATCGACAAATTTCATTTAAATTCACCATCCGGCATCATTGGGGTACGACGTGAATAAATTCTCTTCCAACCCTAAACTTTGGGTACGAAGCGAATTCATTGAAAAAATTCAAATCATAAGATGTACGATACTCAAAGTTTATTTGACTCTTTTTTTAAAAAAAAAATCACAAAAAGAACATCAAATCATGGTGTAAAATGGAATTAAATGTCAAGATACCTTTTAATATAAAATTAGACTTTGAGTGATCAATTTCTTAATTTATATTAATTGTTATCCACCCTCGGATCATCTTTTATTTTTGCCTTTAATTTAATCCGAAAATACCAAAAAATATCATTTATGTGCATTTCATATAGGGTAGATCATGCATAATTTATAGTGTAGTTCATGCATATGTTCCATGTCATCCATGCATTTTCTCGAATCATCCATGCATTTTCATGTCATTTGGAATATAATTTTAATTTTGTTAGTTCAATTTGCATGTCATCTAGGCTAGAATGAATCTCAATTTTCGCATGTCATAGTAGTGCATCATTATCTGTCATTTGTATCATGTCATGTAGTTTAATTGAATCATGTTGTGTGCCATATATGTTAGACTTCACATTTTTCTTGCATTAAAACTTGATTTTTTCCAAAGTCATCATACATGCCATATAGTTTGTTTGAATATCATGTAGTCATGTTTGTATTCATATAGTTACGCTTTGCATTTGCATGATGCATTCATTTAAATAAAAAAACCTAAAAAATACCATTGCACCTTGCTTTATAAATCAAATGCATTGAATTTGCCAATTCAAGAAATCTTCATAAGAATGGGACTAAAAGGGTGTTAATTGAAAAATTAATATAATCAAGTTCCCGAACTTAATCTCTAGTTTGCAAAAAATAAAGTATTCTCCTAATGTTTTATTTAGGTATCTAATCTATCTACCAAAAAAGATTAGTGGCGGCTCCAAAATTTAAATCATTTGAATATAAACCTAAGTTGCGAATTGATAGAGATTGAGAGAGCTCGAACTAAGTTAGTTAATTTATTTAATTAATCTAATAATCCATTAACCTGGAATTTCCTAATATAAGGTCGCGACAGAGAGAGATATGTCTATATTGCCCAAATACTTGGATGAGGTGGAAAATAGTCTCGCCAATGAGATTAGACCAAGTGTAGTATATATAGCTCACGAGATAAATAATTTCTTTCAATATTTTAAATGATTTACAGGATGACCAAATGATGAAAATACTATCAATTGTATCACGTTTCTTCTGTGTAAGGGAGATATTGCTAGCCCTAATGATGGATCCTCTTTGACTAAAGGGCTTTGTTGGGTAAAAATAAGATACTAGTGTGGAAAATTTAAGTACTTTTTTATAATCTTCAGTGCTAAAACATAAAAGTTCAAATGTTTAGTCGATGCTAATTGACAATTAACATTTGAATATGAAAATTGCTCACTGAAGATAGAAGAACGGATATTATCGATAGGTTATGTCGGTTAGGTCTTGCCATATCAAGATTACTTTAGTTTTTTAAGCTGATTGGTCAAAAAAGGTTAATTTCATTTAAGTATTAGATTTTCATGTTTTTGGCACTTAATTATGTTATCAAATTGGCCATATTTGCTGCTTCATTAGGCCAACTCGATGAGCAACTTCATTTTCTAGGATCCATACCAACAAGGAAATGGAGGTGAACTAAATTGGCCGATGAGGTGATATACGAGTGGGTGGGTTAAAGGGTAACGAGCAGGCTTTGGAAATGGGCTTACGTGAGGATGTCTAGCCCACCCATCTTTTCCTGGGCCTGGCCCGCCCAATATTCTTCATAAAAACAAAGGCTTCGCTCCACATCATGGTTTGCTATCCTTCATAAGGTACCACTAAATCACTATAGGAACCACTACAATTCCTGAAATGCGATAAAACGTCAGGAAAATAAATTTAAAATAAAACCCCTTTTTTCTCACCCACAAAGGCCTTATATTGCCTCATCTATATTTTTCTATTTTTTTCTTCTCTCTCTTCTCTTCTCTCTCTCTCTCTCTCTCTCTCTCTCTCTCTCTCTCTCTCTCTCTCTTCTCTCTCTCTCTTCTCTCTCTCTCTCTCTCTCTCTCTCTCTCTCTTCTCTCTCCTCTTTTCTTTTTTCTTTTCTTCTTGTTTCTTCTTCTTCGTGCTTGTTCGGTTGTTCACCACGGCGGCTGTCTGATGCGCCCAATGCCACCGTTACTGCCTTCATGCCCAGTGGCACCTCTGCGGCCCTACACCTAGTGTCATCTTCGCTATTGAAGACTTACTTTCTTTCGCTCTCTATGTCCTTTCAAAGAGGTCTTAGAACCCCATATATAAGGTTCAACCTCCTATTTGAGCTGTAGACACTGCAAGAATATGGTGTCACATCCAATTCCTATAAAAACAGGTCAATGACATGATCATCCTTTCTAAAAAAGGATATAGCCTCAAATGTAACCTCCACCTGATATTAATATATATATGATAAAATGTTATTCCATTACAATAAGAGAGCTTTCTATAAACCATCAAAGATCTCGTTCAGAAGCTTATTAGTTTTTTTTTTTTTGGTAAGGTAAGAATTATATTGATTTTCCAACCAAAATACAAACAAAGCCGGAAACAAGCCTCGTACCAAAATGACACATGCGGGTGTCCCAAAGGTGCGAGGGTGTAGCGGCGAGAGAGCTACAAAAAGATCAGAAAAATCGAACGAAAGACAGGCAAAGGGCAACAAGGCCCCAACAAAGCTACAACGAACCCAACAGAAACAAAGAAACAACGGCAGACCAGTAAAGGACAGCCCTAGCATTCTGCAGAAAACCAGCCCGCAACAAGTCAGGGCACCAGCAAGAAGCGAACCAACTAAAAGCAGCACAAGTCTAGAGCCAACCAACGCCAGGCAAGCAGTAAGCCGATCAGTCAAAGATAGCCGTGGAAGAACCCAATTACGCTGGATTTCTCATGTTACGACGCAGATCAACAACTGGTTTGAGGGATATGGCTTTGTCCCTCACCGACTCAGTCAAGTGTTTCTCAAGAGTGGCAAAAAGAGAGTATGATTCCGGAACAATATGTTGTTTCCTTTCCGACCAAATTAGATGACACATAGCAGCGAAGGAGAACCGTGCTATTTTCTGGTAGAATGCTGATATATACCACTTATACCAATGATTTCCCCTATCAAGAGTCCCCCGTCTAACGAAACGCTCACGTTCTACTTGCGATCGCTGAAGAATGCAAGTAAAAAGAAAAGAGTGAGCTAACACAACTCAGTGAGTAATACATTTCTTCTAAACGATCGAATAATCACTATACAAAAATATAAAATGATATCATTACTTGTCAATTCAAATTCAATATACGATATACAAGAAGTATCATAAGTAAAGGATATCTCTCTAGCAAGCCTTTTTTTACATATATGATCGACAATAATAATAACTAAAAATCACAAATGAATCATCAATGGTCAATCTATTTATTAATCTCAATCAAGGCAAATCAAGGCAACCGTCAATGATCCATTCTATTGACTACTAAAAATGCTCAACATCAAACTAT
This sequence comes from Psidium friedrichsthalianum, assembly GCA_019149425.1. Lineage (NCBI taxonomy): Eukaryota > Viridiplantae > Streptophyta > Magnoliopsida > Myrtales > Myrtaceae > Psidium > Psidium friedrichsthalianum. The sequence continues at coordinate 9,335 of JAGVVM010003344.1, forward strand.
AGTCCGTTTAACGCCGTGACGAAGACAATTAAGTTTACCCCTCTTGATTAGGTCTACCACCTATATCGGTCGGTGTTTGGCCTAAAAGGACATTTTGATAGTATGCATACTTCCTTCGTATGGGTTTCTTAATAGGAGCAATATAAACATAATACAAAATGACAATCTCCAATCATCCAATCAAAATCAGCAATATCTCATAACAAATCGCATCAACTTACAATTACATTTATCAACAAAACGCATTTCAAGTAATGTTTCCCAAGTTTTGTCAATCAACTATAAAAGGTAGTAAGAGTTTGATTCAATTTATGTAAGAAATATCTCTTTTGTTATCCCACAACATATATGGACACTTTTTCATTTTCGAAACATGAGTTTACAAACTTAAAAAAGGAAAAGTACTACTCACCTGCTAAAGCCAAAATCCAATACAAAGGTTACACGAGTCGACACGCTAATTCCTATCAATTATGTAGAAAACGGATTAAAATCGAGTAACATGCACCCTAATATAAATAACTTAACTACACTTATTTAATGGTAAAATAACAACTACGCACCAACGGAAGATTGCCCACAGCAAAAACTCATTGCTGTTCACACATGGACAGCTTGCGCCACTAAACTCTCATGGGCCATAACTTTTTCGTCAAGCTCCGTTTCAAGCCATCTTATAGTCCAACACAAGCTTATTCGACATGCTACAAAAGTTATAGCATAGCTAACAAAAAAAATCGAAAATAAAGATATCAGCCTTGAAATATATTGTTCGCGCTGTAGTACAGCACAACAGATTTGAAATACTTGCTCCAGGCAAACTGTAGCATCAAATTAGATCCGTCAAATCCTACGGCTTCTCAACACCTTAAGTTTCATTATTATACAAAAACATAGTCCAAAAACTCCTCAATTGCATGCAACAACTCAGAATCAACATACATTCGAATTGAGTCATAAATCGAAAATCACTTTGATAGGAGGAACAAGAGGTGCGAGCACTTACCGAACGTTCTAATTGGTGTCGGGATGGCTTGGTGAGTTAATGTGAATAGAAAACCATCAATGGTCAATCCATTGATTAATCTCAATTAAGGCAAATCAAGGCAACCATCAATAGTCATTTCATTGACTACTAAAATGCTCAATATCAAACTATGTCACGTTTAACACCGTAATGAAGGCAACTTAGTTACCTCCCTTGGTTAAATCTACCACCTATATCAACTGGTGATTTGGCCCAGAAGGACATCTTGATAGTATGTATACTCCCCCCCTCAATGGGTTCTTAACATAGCGATACGAGCATAATACATAAACTACAATCCCCAATCACCCAATCAAAATCAGCAATATTTCATAACAAATCGCATAAACTTTACATTACACTTAACACAAAACACATTTCAAATAATGTTTCCCAAGTTTTGTCAATCAACTATAAAATATAGTAAGAGTTCGATCCAATTTATGTAAGAAATATGCTCTTTTTCTTACCCCACAACATATATGATATTTTTCGTTTCGAAACATGAGTTTTACAAAACTCAAAAAGAAAAGTACTACTCACCTGATAAAGTTAAAATCCAATTACAAAGGTTACTCGAGTCGACGCGTCTGAATCCTATCAATTATATAGAAAAAAGGATCAAAATCGAGTAACACGTCACCCTAACATAAAATTAACTTAAATACACTTATTTAACTATAAAATAATGACTATGCACCAACGGAAGCTTACTCACAGCAAAAAACTCATTACTGTTCGACATGGACAGCTTGCGCACCAAACTCTCATGGGCCATAACTTTCTCCATTGAGCTTCTTTTCCAGCCCTCTTATAATTCAAAGGAAGATTATTCGATGTACTACAAAAGTCTTATTATGACCTAACCCAAAAAGACAGACGAAAAAAAAAAAGATATCCGCCTTTGAAGTATACTATTCGCGCTGTAATGCAGTGCAACAGATTTGAATACTCGCTCCGGAAAAATCGTAGCATCAACCATGATTTTCAAATCCTATGGCTTCCTCAATACCCTAAAGTTTCATTCTTATACAAAACATAGTCCAAAACTCCTCAATCAAACGCAACAACTCAGAATCAACATAGATCTGAAATGAGCCCTAGATCCAAAATCACTTTGATAGAGGAAACGAGAGGTGCAAATGTGATGTTCGCGGCCGCATTCCAAGCCGTCGTCAGAGCCATGACGTCCCAAGCTCACACATATATTATCAGCGTTGACGATTTAAATTAACTAAAATAAAAGCACGACACTTTATTTATCTATGGCAGACAAATGTCGGGTTCATTTTACATACATCTGGGAAATACGTCAAGTGGCATTAAAAAAATTGTCAAAGGCCCTATCCACTATACAAAAATCGAGGACTATAATCTCAACCAAAAGGCTCTCATGAAAGATGCTGCTTCGCCATGTTACTTACCTGTAAAAAATTTCAACGATAAAGGAGTGAGATAAAAAATCTTCGTGAGCTAAATCTCTAACCACCGACTAAATAGTTTAACAAAATAACTAGTCATAATAAGTCAAATAAGCATTAAGGCGCCAATCAACCCAATAGTGAACTTTCGCATGAGATTATAAAGCAAGCATTAGCTTAAAATGCACCATGATGCGAGATATATCTATAACCGCATGTAAATGAGTGGGATAGTTGCCACGAATGTGTTCCAAGTCTAAGCTGTGCCCATGCGATATTGTCTCGTACTACCTTAGAGACCGGCCAGTCACACAGCAAGGCCACCCAATACACAGCAGGGTCTTTCCATAAACTCTATAGGGTATATTCACTTAATGCGAAGTCATTTCCACAAACTCTAGTGGGTCTGATCCCATGATAAACAAATCCATATTCATGCTCATGGCCGATAGTGTATACCATGACATGTTCATAATAATCCCATTCTCTCACCATAAAACAATAAGCTAATCAGAAAGGTGCAGATTAATTTTCTCATTATCACGAATTGGAAAAGTATAGACGTTGTGGCAACAAGTGAAACTTTTACTAAATAACCAGTATACTTTATTTCCGTTTCTTTTCTCTTTTTCTCTTCTTTATTATATATTCTCTTTGTTTTTCCATATCTTTTGTGTATCTACCGTGCCACTCTTATTTGGGGATCATGGCTCACTGCCTCTCAGTTGACTATGCCTTTGTTTAAGTGCCCTTCCCCGACCAAATTACCCATAAGCTCTCCCTTTCATTTTGCTCCTTGCTCGTTTACACGATTCAGCCCCTAGCTTGCAGGTTTTTCAAAGTTTAGGACTAACTCTACTCTTATTAAACACCAACGATAAATTTATAATCAAATTCTCCTGACTAAACATCACACCACAGAGTATCCTAGGACTGTATTCTACGAGCTGTTTCGCCCTCTAGGAGACACTTGCACCAGGGTTCAAAAACTGCGTCAAGGTCGGAGGGGAGTTTCATGGAAACATGGTTACCGATCACAAGAAGATAAGGGAGGAAGAAAATTTCAAGGGAAGAGATACGTTGCTCTCCAATTCATCCACATGACTCCGTTCCAAATCTCCAACCTTCGGTTCCGGTATGATCAATTTTGGGCTCTAATAATTTCATACTTGAGACCTTGCCACCAAATCGTGACCTGAAGTTCTTTAAACTGATTCGGACACATCATCTTACCACAAAAACATGATACAGTCACATTGAGCTCCTCCCCACGTCATTGAAGGCAATTTCTTCTCCCCACATTACCACACTTCACAACTTCATTATTGTCTCTCTACCTCCACCCCGACATGCACATGATTAGCCACTAAATACGACGACATTCCTTAAGGAGATTAAGGACCAGTGGGGCAACCAATCTGCCTCTGAATCTCACTAGCCTCACCGCGTGTTAACGAGAACCTAGAAGGTGGGGCTAGAGAAAGTAACTCACCTTGGTTCTGCCTGTTATTTGGCTCGGAATTGCAGAGACTATCCCCCTTTCATTGAGGTCAAACACCGGCGTCTGGTCTGGGAAGGATGGCTGCGTCTAGAATGGTCGAGTGACACTTTCCCCTGGAGCAATACGCGAGGAGGAGGAACGAGGAAGTGGGTTCTTTGGGTTCTCCACTTACCTCTGTTATAGCGTTGACTCAGGAAGCTTCTCGGCACTAGCTCAGAAAATCAATCATCACCACTGAGGAGTCACGCCTCGATCCTTCGATCACGGTCACCCCTACAAACACGCCTCAGGTCGAAAAGATAGGTCCCCGGCACGCCACGACCATACGATTATTTCTAGCATTGCGGAAACGTGCAAAACTCTCCGTCGATTAATAACATAGGGATAGTAGCAGGACAACAATCAGTTCAATAACAACCAGTTTATCCCAAAGACAGTCATTCCAAAAGCAGATACTCCTTTAACACTAGGTAACGCTACAGGAAATACAACCCCATTCTTCGGGGCGGCTTCCTAAGACCGACAAAAAGATATATGGTTCAGGGCAGGGTTAACTCGTATCTACTCCAAAAGAGGGGTCTACTGCACCCTGTCTCTCTCAATGCTTCGGACTTGAACACGGTCATTTCTTGTCAGCGAACGAGAAAGTGAGATATAAAAAAATCCAGTGAGTCAGCCGCCTAAGCCCGGCTAGGGGCTGTTCGCTCAGGCCTCCTTATACAACAGAATATTCCAACAGTTCAAACACCAACCACATGCAAGCTTACCACGCATTGGATGTCCGGCACGTATGCCAAGACTCGACTTGTCTATCAATCAGTCAATCAAGAACAACGAATCGAATCCTACAGTAACTGCACACGTTACTGTTTCACACGGATTTCAATTGTTCAACAATCCTTGGTCTAGGCTCACACGATGGGTGCCCGACACTAGACTGGCAGTGTACCACACTACACTGGACAGGGTCTACTAGCATGACCAGCTCGTCCTTCCCTCCGGCGACGGCGTCCAATAGTCGTAAGGAATTCGTACGACTGGCACGACACGGTACTATTAGGACTCCCATAAGGGCTTCGGCCACACAAGCTGGCGACCGGCATCCGATAGTACGTAGATTCGTCTACGACTAGGCAACGACACCGTTACCTATCAAGAATAACCGTACGATGGCAGGACGTTGACGGGACTAGGCCACGGATTGTTAAAGCCATCATGATGACCACACAAACAAAACTTGGAGCACGCGCAATCCAAAAGCTAATGCCCATTTTTATTCTGCATTTAGTTCAATGCACCCACACCACGAGCTGTGCTCAAAAAAACTCTTGGCCACAGGCCATTTTGCATGAGCAAAAGTCAATGGTTTAATCTACCATTTACAGTCATATGATGCTATGAACTACCACCAGACTTTGCTATCTGAATTACGGGTGATCAATCTCATACAATCAGTCATAAATCAACAGGCAGTTGCATTGTATCACACGAGTAAGCAGTCGTGTGACATCATAAATAATAACACAATGCTGACACACTTGATCTATCATAACAAAAACTATTACGCCCGAGTAACAATATATCGGCAATTGGTCGCGTCCACTCGGTTTACTAACTTACTCACTATCGCGATCAGACAATTGTCCAATCAATTAGTCATTTCATGTCTAATTCCCAAGTAGCGACCCTCCCGAGATTTTCTAGGATCCCGAGGGAGCTAGATGGATTGCCAGGCCCATGTGGGTATTGGGCTCGGCTCTTGGGGCCTCCAGGCCTCATACCAAATCGACTGTCAAGGGGAAATTTTAATCGCGACTGGTCGACCTTAGTGGTAGGTCGGGTGACATGTGCATAGTGTGCTATGCCGATAGAGTCGGCCATCCAGTCATTTTATTGGGAGGTTATGACTGGAAACGCCCTATAGAGCGATTGGGAGATATCGTTCGAATCCTACGAAAAACCAGAGGAGATCTAGATTCTGGGACTTTGTTACGTCGATATTGCCATCAACGCCGCCTTTCGCGTACTAAGTTGAGTGATTTCCTAATGATGAGGAGTTCATGGAGGCGAGTACTAGGTAAGGTGGGCTTTTAAGATTCTAAGGGGAGTTCATGCAGGGGGGATTATCTTATCCTGATCAATCTACAACCAGGAAAAACTAATAATGCTAGCAATCAAGAAAGTCCAAAACAGGAAAGCAAACG